>JAWDEX010206314.1:0-11081 GCA_035221805.1 Trichilia hirta
TATATAAATCTATGAATAGTATGACACGATTAGTTCTAGGGCATATCTTTAACAATCTTTCACTTGCATTAGAGCCAATCACTGTGGTACTCGATACCAATCTTTTTAAGATAATGATTTAATTACAATTATGTCATAGGCTTAGTTAGTGGGTTTGTCCATTATCTACTAACGGAGTTTTTTGCATAATCAGCTATTTAACAGTAATAAACTCTCTATTCAAGTGATATTTATGCTAAATATATTTAAATTTCTAGTAAGACCTACATTCCTTAGCCTATATAATAGCTCTAGTATTGTTATAGGATAATGATATTGAATCATATATATAAAAAATCACTCTGAGTCCACTCATGAACTTACAATTTCAGATAGCCTCTTTTATAATTTTAGAAGTAGTAACATATTTAGCTTCTGTAGTAGATTTAACTATTATAGATTATTTAGAACTCTTCTAACTAATAATACCTCTATTACAGATAAAAATAAAAGATGACATAGACTTCTATCATCAACATTTGATTAAAAATCAAAATTAGTATAACTCTTGATTTTTAACTTACCTTTTTCATAAGTCAATACTAAATCCTTCACTCTTTTTAAGTACTTAAGGATTTTTTTTATCACTGTCCAATATTGTTCTTTAGGATTTGCCTAATATCTACTCGTGATGCTTACAAACATACACTATATCAGGTTTTATACATAGTATAGCATACATAAGACTACCTATTGCTAAAGCATAAAGAATATTTTTCATATGCTCTCGTTTATTTTTAGGCTTAGGTTCTATTTTTTTAACGGATAAATACTATAACTGTAGGGTAAGAAACCCTTCTTAGAGTCTTTTATACTAAATTTTTTTAGTATATTTTTTATGTATATTTTTTGAAAGAGACCTATTATTTATTTTACTCTATCTCTATAGAGACGAATATCTAAAATAAAGGTCGTTTCTCCTCGATCTTTTATGGAGTAACCACAACTTTATCTCAGTTAACTTACTTATATCATTTTTTATAAGAAGTATGTTATCTACATACAATACAAGAAATATAATGGCATAATTATTCTTCTTTCTATAGACACATAGTTTATCAATATTCTTGATAAAACCGAATAATTTGATCGAATCATTGAATCATAAATTCTAACTTTTAAAGGCTTATTTTAATTTATATATAGATCTATGTAGCTTACACACTTTATAATTATCTAAAGATAAAACAAACCCCTTTGATTATTGCATATATATGGTCTCCTTAATAAAACTAGTGAAAAGGCTATCTTTACATTCATTTGTCATATTTCATAATCATAATGAGCTGCAATAGCAAGTAATATTCGAATAAACATTAGCATAGCTACTGGTGTAAAGGTTTTCTTATAGTCAATACCTTATTTTTGAGTATAACCTTTTGCTACCAATCTAACTTTATAATCTCTACATTTTTTTTTTGCCAATTTTTCTTTTGTAAATTTATTTATAGCCAATAGGAACAATTTTCATTGGTGGATCAACAAGTGACCACATTTGATTAGCAGACATAGAGTTATACCCTAAGATTCAATCATAGTTTTGAACATTTGACATATTTATGTATCATGATATTATTAGTTTAATATAATATTTTATTATTATATATATGTGTGTTTTAATAAATATAATAATATCTTTAAAATAAAAGATTCAATTAATTAAATACTATTTTTAAATGTCCTTAATTAAATTAAAAGATTCAATTAATTAAATACTATTTTTAAATGTCCTTAATTAAGTATTATTATATATAAGACAATAATAATACATTGAGACTAATATGTATAGTGATTGATGACAACATGAGATGTGTCATAATTGAGATATAAAATTAACACATGAGTACAAGTTAGAGAACTAATGCACTGGACTAACCTGTCATGAGAACACTAAATGAATTATTTATAAGTGTCATAAGTAATTTTTATAGTGATAGTGGTGTATGTGATCTTTTGACTTGAGCTCATCATAGTTTTCAACATTATAAATAATATATTTTAATATTTTCAACTGTCATTCGTAATAGGATAGACTATAAAAAAATAACTGGATATATCATGCATTATATAAGGGGATATATTTGATCAAAGCAGAATTTGTCCCTTTTATATAATAGGAGTGGTACTTTTTGGACTTTTGATTGAGTATGATTATGAAAATGCATGCCCAAGCTCAAATAAATTAATATAAGGATATTAATTTCATTTGGTTAGATAATTATACTCTAAATATCAAAGAATCATAAAGATTAAACTTTACGAGAGTGACATATTTCAGGTCTCGTGTTTAATTAGGTATTATAGACAAAAGGATTAAACTACACAGTAATATTAGTTACGGATTAAGGTAATATTGAATCATTCACATTCTCATCACTTTTAACGTATAATAGATGTATAAATTCATAAGATAAATTTATTAAATTCATGAACTTTTAACGTTAAATTAAGTATTATATTTGGGATGAGTATATTAATTAAGATTAACTAAATTTGTTAGTTAAACTTAATTCAATAGACTGGGATTTAAGTGAAAGGCCATGTCTAAATATAAACAATGGGCCGTATTTGTTCATTAATGAGTTCATTAAATTCAAACCCATAAAATTCCTAATTTATAGTATAAAAGAATATGCTTTGTTATTTTTTATATACAATGTGCCTAGGGTTATGTTGTGAGTGCTTTTCTTTGAGAAACAAATAGAGAAGAAAATAGAAACAAAAGAAGAAAAAATGAGTAAAGAAGTTAGCACTCCAAAACTTCTATTAATTCTCAATCGTACGATATCATAGAGGCATAGTTTATAAATCTGTGCTCTATGGTTCATCAAGTCAATCAACACGAAAAGGGTATGAATTCTAAATTTATAAAATGCTAAGTTATCGCATGGATTCTTGGTTAGAATTCAAAAGTTCTAAAATTTCGCTGCTTGTATGTATTCTATTTTTTATCAGTGGTATTAGAGCCACTTGCGATTAACCTAGTCATTTTTATAGTTGAATGTGATAATCTGTTTAATGAGATTTGATTAATACTGATTATTATATGTTTAATATGATTAAACCATGAACTCATTTTTGGAATTGTTCTAGATTTGTAAATAAATTGATTTGATGAGATCTAATTGATAGTAGTTGTTGTTTGTTTAATGTGATTAAACAGTAAAATTAGTTTTGAAATATTTTGGATTTGTGTTTGTTGAATATGAAAACCAATCTATTTTATTTTGTGACTTTAACATGATTGAATAAGTCACAAATGTAATGATTTGTTTAATATGATTAAACTAATCTAAGTTGATTTGATTTGGTATGAAATTATTTCAAAAACATATGCAATTTTTTGATTAACAAATTTGGCATGTTAATCTGATTGATATGCGATTAAACATATGTTGGTTTGTTTAATTCCATATATATCTAATACAAATCTATTTTAATGTGATTAAATGTAATTGTTCTAAATCAAATTAGGTTTGAGTATGTTATGATTGTTTAATGTGATTAAATAATATCTATATTGCAAAAGTGAGACCGCCATAAAGTGGAGAGGGAAGAGGGGAGGGGGAGAAGGGTAGCCTAACATTATATTTTACTTTGTTTATGCTGTGATGATAACATGATTCTATATTTTATGAATGCATATTTTTTTTGGGTATGGTGCATATTTATAGCCTAAAAGATTGATATGATTAGATTTATTTTAATATAAGCTTGTAATTATAATACGGCTTGCGTGTCATGCCTTGTCTTGATAATCTTTGAATATACATTCTTTTCTTATCTAAATTCCCTTGAATATAACTCAAGGTTTTTATCAAATTATGTAAGTGTTATATGATATAAATCAAGATATAAAGAATCTAGAGATCATGGAGATAGAGAATTGACCTCACATATGGATATCAAGGCATTAAAGATATTTCATAAAGATGTAATCATTCGATAAGGTCATCTTTATTCTAGGTTGACTTGTCAATTATCTTATTAGCTTGGGATTATCGATGTAGAATATAGGCTATAACTATGTCACATATATTTTGTTATGGATATACAAAATGCATGATGTAAAATAACATATGTATGAGATGTATGATTTAGGATAAATGTATGAGATGCATGATTTAGGATAATTAATGTATAAGATACATGATAAATGATAAAAGGTGAGATCGTAATAAAATTTATAAAATATTAAATCAAGGCCTTCTAATAGATAACACTCTTCTAGACCTTGATTGGCTATGTGTATATTTACCAAAGTAAAGTATCTTACCAATCTTAGTAAGTTGTGATAGGATAATAGTGATATCCAAATGCTATCCATTGGGTTAGACTTAACTAGGTAGTTTTAATTATATTAAGATCCTTGAGGCATAAATTGGGCTTTAGTCTATTAGATATACTAGAATAAAGGTTGTTCAGCCAATTATCTAAGAGTTGCATATAATATAATTGGTAAGTGTTACCTACCTAAATAACTGAATTTTGGGCTATTGGCTAAAGTTAACCTAAGATAAAGTGAAATATAAATCTTGACCCATTAAAAAGTCTTATAAAGAATTTTTCTGAATTAATAGTGAGGATTATTAATTTGAAAAAAATAATGGGAGTATCATTTAATATCTAATTTTATTAAATGATCTAATGTATGATTCTTACTTTATTTTTGCATATTTATTATAGTTCATTATGGCATCATATAACATAAACATATTATCATTGCGATCATTTCTTGAGAAGAACAAATTAAATAGGTTAAACTTTTTAGATTGGTATATAAACAAGAGGACAGTCTTCAAGCAAGAAAGAAAACTTTATATCCTAGAGCATTCCATACCTGAGCCACCTGTTAGCATTGCCCTACAGGCTGAGAAAGATGCTCATAGATAGTATTAAGATGATGCTTTGAATGCCAGCTATATTATGTCAGCTACGATGATACCAGATCTTCAAAATCAACATGAAAAAATATAGGCATTTGATATGATTGAGCACCTCAAAAAACTTTATCAAGAGAAGGCACATCAAGAGAGGTATGATGTCTCTAAAATCCTATTTCAGTGTAGAATGACTGAAGGTACCCTAATTAGTGCTTATATACTCAAGATGATTGGGTATATTAAAAATCGAGAGAGATTGGAATTTTCTTTAGGCCAAGAGTTGGCTAATAATGTAATTTTGCAGTCTTTGCCTAATAGCTATAGTTAATTCAGTATGAATTATAATATGAATGAATTAGACAAGTCTCTTCCTAAGTTCCTTAGCATGTTGAGAATGACTAAAGCAAATATGAAAAAGTCTAAGCCTAGTAATATATTAATGGTACAAAACAAGTAAAGGCAAATTTAAGGCAAAGGGCAAAAAGAGAGAGGATTTTAAAAATAAGTCTAAGCCTAATACATCTGCATTAAAACCTAAAGGTAAAGTACCTAAGGAAGAGACATGCTTCCAT
This sequence comes from Trichilia hirta, assembly GCA_035221805.1. Taxonomy (NCBI): domain Eukaryota; kingdom Viridiplantae; phylum Streptophyta; class Magnoliopsida; order Sapindales; family Meliaceae; genus Trichilia; species Trichilia hirta. Next base: position 5,495 of record JAWDEX010206314.1, read on the forward strand.
TGTGGTGAGTTGAACATTGGAAGAGAAATTATAAAATCCACCTGAAAGATATAAAAAAGAAGAGAAGTCAGGCTTCTGCTTTAGGTATTTATATTATTAAAGTTAATTAATTTATTTTTTTATCATTAATTTATTTATTTTTTCATCATATGTATTAGATACTAGATGTAATTCTCATATTTGTCTTAATTTGCAGAACCTTCAAAGGAGTAAAACAAAAGGTGAAGTGGACCTACAAGTTAGAAATAGAGCAAGGGTTGCAGTATTAGCTGTAGGAACATATGTTTTATCTTTATCCACAGGGCTTGTTTCAAAATTAGAGGATTGTTATTTTGTCTTTATTAACCAAAAATATTACTTCAATTTCTTATTTGGACAAGAATGGTTATTCATTTATAATAAAGAACAAATATTTTTTTTTATTTATTTAAATGATATATTTTATGGTAATGTACATATGGTTAATAGACTCTATATTCTAGATCTTGATATACCTATTTATAATGTAAATATAAAAAGGATTAAATCAAATAATTCAAATCCTACATATCTTTGGCATTGTTGTTTGGGCCACATAAGTGAGAATCGCATTTTCAAACACTATACAGATGAAATTTTAGACTCATTTGATTTTAGATCTTATAAGATTTGTAAATCTTGCTTATTAGTTAAAATAACCAAAGCCCCATTCACTGGACATAGTGAATATAGGCTACTAATTTGTTAGGACTCGTACATAGTGATGTATGTGAACCTTTTAACATACATACTAGAGGAGGATTTCAATACTTTACCATATTTACTGAAGATTTTAGTAGATATGGCTATGTATATCTTATGAAATAAAAGTCTAAATCTTTTGAAAAATCTAAAGAATTCAAGAGAAAAGTACTAAATCAACTTGGTAAAAGTATTAAAGTTTTTCAATTAGGTCGAGAAGGTGAATACTTGAGCCAAGAATTTGATGGTTATTTGAAAGAATGTGAAATAGTTCACAGCTTATTTTTCCTCCTACACCGTAATAAAATGGTCAATCTGAGAGAAAAAATTGAATTTTATTAGATATAGTTTGTTCTATGATGAGTCATGCAGATCTTTCAACTTTCTTTAGGGGACATGCTCTAGAAATAGCTACTTTTACATTTAATCATTTCATTTAAATTAGTTTAAAAGACACTATATGAGATATAGACTGGTAAGCTTCCCGGTATGTCTTTTATTAAGATTTGGATTATGAGGCTTACGTTAGATGTAAAGCCTCTAAAAAATTAGAACCTAAATTTTACAAATATTTCTTTGTGGGGTATCTAAAAGAAATCAAAGGATACTATTTCTATAATTCCATAGAGCAAAAAATGTTTATTACTCAAACAAGTGTCTTCTTAGAAAGAGAATTGATCTTAAGAAAAATAGATAGGAAGAAAATATAACTTAAAGAAATTCGAGATCCACAAGAAAAGGCTGAGACAAATAGAATTTGAGAAGAGTTTACAAGTTGTTGTTGAACAAAAATCAACTCTTGTAACACAAGCTCCATAGAGGTCTAATAAAACATGTTATCAGCTAGAGAGATATGAATTTCTTATGATTTAGTGTAGTAATGTGTTTCTCATAGATCAAGAGGAGCCTGTTACCTGTTAAGAAGCGATAATGAGCCCAGAATCTAAGAAATAGTTTGAGGCCATGAAATTTGAGATAGAATTTATATACGCTAACCAAGTATAGAGCTTGGCAGACCTACCTGAAAAAGGTAAAACTTATTGGGTGTAAGTGAGTCTTCAAAAAAAAGACCGACATAGATGGTAATGTATAAACTTTTAAGGAGTGATTGGTTGCAAAAAATTTTAAACAAATTTATGGTATTGACTATGATAAAATTTTTTCTCCGATTGCCATGCTTAAATCTATTCAAATTTTGTTTGCTATAGCTGTATTTTATGATTATAAAATTTGGCAAATAGATGTAAAATTGCATTTTTTAATGAAAATCTATTAAAGGATGTGTATATGACACAGCCTAAAAGTTTTGTCATTCTAGAGAATATTGAAAAGTTTTGTAAGCTACATCAAAAGAAAGACAATATACAAGTAAGATTTTTTATGCATCTACAATAGGGTCTATCATATATGCAATAATATATACTCATCTTGATGTCTCATATGCCTTGAGTGCAACCATTAGATATCAAGCTAATCCAGGTAAATATCATTGGATAGCTATAAAGAATATCCTTAAGTACTTAAGAAGAACAAATGACATATTCTTGATTTATGAAGGTGAGAAAGAGCTCAATGTAAAGCATTACACTAATGCAAGCCTCTAAACTGATAAAGATGATTCACGATCATAATTAAGTTATGTATTTTACCTTAATAATAAAGCTATGAGCTAAAAAAGTTTAAAGCAAAAAATAGTGGCCGATTCTATAATAGAGGTTGAGTGTATTGCTACTTCTAATGCAGTAAAGGAGGCTATTTAGATTAGAAAGTTCGTTATTGAACTAGGGGTTATTTTAAGCCATGCAGACCCAATAGAGCTTTATTATGATAATAATGGGGCTATTGCATAGGCAAAAGAACTAAGATCTCACCAATGATCTAAACATATACTTCAACACTTTCATCTAATTCAAGAGATCATTGAGAGAGGTGATGTGAAGATATATAGAGTACCAATAGATGGTAATATCACTAACTCATTGGCGAAGCCTTTGACACAGTAAAGGCATGATCGTCACACTAGATCTTTTGGTATTAGATACATGAGAGATTAGATTTAGTGTAAGTGAGAGATTATTGATATATATCCTAAAATCCAATCATGTTTTTAGATATTTAGCATATTTATGTATCATGACATTATTAGTTTAATATAATATTTTATTATTACATATATGTGTGTTTTAATAAATGCAATAATATTCATAGAATAGAAGGTTCAATTAGTTGAACACTATTTTTAAATGTCCCTAGTCAAGTATTATTATGTATAGGGCAATAATAATACGTTGAGACTAGTATGTATAATAATTAATGATGACATGAGATGTGTCATAATATAAGATATAAAATTAACATATAAGTATAAGTTAGAGAACTAATATACTAGACTAACCTATTATGAGAATACTATATGGATTGTTATATAAGTGTCATAAGTGATTCTCATAGTGATAGTTGTGTATGTGATCTTTTAACTTGAGATCATCATAGTTCTTAACATTATGAATGATATATTTTGATATTTTCAAATGTTATCCGTAATAGGATAGATTATAAAGAAAATAATTGAATATATCATAAATTATATAGAGGGATATATTTGATCAAGCTAGAATTTGTCCCTCTTATATAATAAAAGTAATATCTTTTAGCCTTTTGATTGAGTATAATTTTAAAAATGCATGGGCATGCTCAAATAAATTAATATAGGAATATTAATTTCATTTGACTAGATAATTATAATTTAGATATCAAAGAATCATAAAGATTAAACTTTTCAAGAGTGGCATATTCCATGTCTTGTATTTAATTAGATATCATAGACAAAGAGATTTAACTATACAATAACATTAGTCACGAATTAAGGTGATGTTGAACCATTTATAATATTGTCATTTGGATAGTTATGATGTATTGCTAAATACTGCTCATGACTTGTATTACTATAATTAAATTATAGTATTACTGCCAATGTTACTAGAACTTATTCGGTTACACATAAGATCGAAAATAATGGATGCATAAATTTATAAGATGAATTTATTAAGTTCGTGAACTCTTAACATAAATTGAATATTGTATTTAGGCTGAGTATATTAATTAAAATTAACTAAATATATTAGTCAAACTTAATTAAATAGATCGGATTCTAAGTAAAAAGCCATGTCTAAATGTGAAGAATGGGCCGTATTTGCTCATTAATAAGTTTATTAAACCCAAACCCATAAAAATCCTAATTTATATTATAAAAGAACACATTTTGATGTTTTTTATATACAGTATACCTAGGGTTATGTTGTGAATGGTTTTCTTTGAGAAACAAAAAGAGAAGAAAATATGAACAAAAGGAGGAAAAACAAGTAAAAGAACTAGCACTTTAAAATTCTATTGGTTCTCGATCGTATGGATATCATAAAGGCACATTTTATAGATTTGCACTTCATGGTTCATTAAATTAATCAACATGAAAAAGGTATGATTCTGAATTCATAAAATTCTAGGTTATCGTATAGATCCTTGGTTGGAATTCTAAAATTCTAACATTTTGCTACTTGTGTGTATTTAGTTTTTTTTATCATTTATGGCTTCAAGCCACATTTTAGAATTGATATCTAATATCACCTCTTTATAAGTTTTAGGATCTTCCCTTTGGTCATCTTCTTTTATCATGAATGATTCAAAATTATTATTAGAAAAAAAGAAGTATCTTTGCAGGGGTGAGATATTCTATTCGTTTTATAAAGAGGTTAGTCTATAAAAGGTTGAGGATTAGATTAAATAGGTTCATCTATATGAATAGGTTCATTTATATCAACATGTTCATCTAACTGGGGTTGATCAACATTAAGCTCTTTAATCTCTTCTAAAAGCTTAATTTTTTTTACATATACTACTTTTTTTAATGAACTCAATCTCAAAAAATTGTGCGTGTCTACTGATCAAGATTCTTTGATCATTATAAAAGTAAAAATAATATCCTAAACTTTTTTTAAGATATCTTATGAATCAACCTTTTTTAGATTTTATGTCTAGCTTTTCAGGTTTAACAATCTTACATAAGTTGAATAACCCTGACAATCTTAGGAACTGTTTTAAATGGTGTTCTGTTCAAGATATAAATTACGATATTAATGGCATAACCCCAAAGATATAAAGGTAAGTTAATAAAGCCTATCATTGATCGCATTATATCAAGTAAAGTATGATTTCTCTTTTTTGATACACCATTATACTGTGGTGTATAAATCAAAAAATTGAGATATTATATCGTTCATTTTAAGAAAATCTAAAAATTCAGTACTCAAGTATTCTCTATCATAATCAGATTATAAAATTTTAGTACTTTTTCTTATTTGTTCCTCTATTTCAGCTTTAAATTCTTTAAACCTTTCAAATGAATTAGATTTGTACTTTAATAAGTACATATAACCATACTATGAATAATCATCAGTAAAAGTTATGAAGTATGAGAAACCACCTCTGGCCATTTCACTAAATAGACCACATACATTACTATGTATCAATTCAAGAACTTTATTGGCTCTTTTTCCTTTATTAGTAAAGGGCAATTTGGTCATTTTACCTTTAAGATAGGATTCACAATATGGGTAAGGTTCAGAACCTAATGGACCTATAAGTCCATCTACACTCATCTTATTAATCTATTTTTCACTAATATAACCTAATCTATGATGCCAAATTAATCTTGAATTAATTTCATTTCTAGATCGTTTCTTATTAACAATATCATTCATATTAATCTCATTAGTCTTAAGAATATACAAACTATTCACATTCAAACCAGTGCCAACCAATTTATTTCTCAAATAAATACAACATTTACATCCATCAAAATTAAAAGTGT
>JAWDEX010206335.1:0-11076 GCA_035221805.1 Trichilia hirta
CTCACATGATGCACTAGTGGTAACACTGGGAGTGGTTATAAAATCAATTAATTGAATTTTGATTGATGTAGAGAGCTCCATTGACATCATCTTCAAGGACATATTAGATTCTTTGGAGATAAAAGATTTGAAATTGAGACTTGTGGATATAGCCTACATGGATTTGACGAATCATTAATTCTCTCATTTGGTACAATTTCGTTGTGGATAACAATGAGAGAAAAGTCTCATTAAAAAAGGATAATGATTGAGTTTTACTCCATGATCTTAGCAATGCTATTCTTTAGGAGTATAAAGGCAGTTAAAAACATCTACTATTTAAAACTAAAATTTAGGACTAGTAATGGCATCAGCATTATGCAGAGGAATTGAAAAGAAGCTCAAACTTATTTAGCCAGTTCAGTCAAACATTCGTATTGCATCTCAAAATGCCCCAGGAAGAATGGGGCAATCAGTACGAATAAAGATACTAAACAGAACAGGTATTGGAAAGCATGAGTGGAGAAACAAGCTCTGGGGCTTACAATTCAGTTACTGAATCTTCAAAAATCTTAGAAAATGTTATGCTAAGGGAGGAAAATCCTGAGAAAATAGTAAAAGTTGAAATACACCTATCTAAGCAGGAAAAATAAAGGCTTCAAATTGTTTGAAAAACATATAGACCAAGAGTGTTATGGTCGTCGATTTCGCAAATATTATATTAGTTATTTGAGTTTTAAACCAAGAATGTTATGGATGTTGATTTCGCATATATCTATTTTATTTTTACTTATCACTTTTAATTAACTATTTTTTATACTTTAAACTCTTTTTACACGCATACATAATAAAAATCAATATAAAAATTAGAAAGTATAATAAAATAATTGATAAACCAACCAATTTATTTTATACATATTTCATTTAAAAATAAATTGCAGAGACTAATGAATCAATGAATTAAGAATGGGAATACAAATTTTTGTATACAAACTGATGTAACATACCCTTTTTTAAAATTATTTAATTTTTATAATTATATTAATTTCTTTTTTTCATTAATTTATGTACAAAATTTATATTATTAACACTATTTATAAATTAAACATTAAAACAAAATAAAATAAAATCTAAGTAAGAAACTAGAAAAGAAAAAATAAATTGAAATGCTACAAAAGATTGAAAACAAATTTGAAGCTCAAAACTCATTGACTTCATTTCTTTCCAACCAAACGGAAAACGACATATTTACACCAAGTTCTATAAACAAATATGCGTAATCAAAAAAAATATAACCGCATTCTGTAAAAGGAAAATCACAATAGAAGAAAATCCAATCGTGTTTGAAGGAATTGCAGCTTCAAAATTAACTAAAGAGACAAAGAGTCTAGCCTTTTGGGAAGATAAAATACACAGAGCCTTTCAAACTTGAAACTCCCATCATGTGAGAGGCAAGCTTTGTAAAAGAGATCTGTTAACAAACAACACCCAAGAAGGAAGGAGGCTGGCAAAGAAGTTGAGGATGGTGGCACACATTTATATTATTTTAAATTTTGATTACTTAATTAGGGGTAGGAAAAAAATGAAAACCAATCAAATTGAACTGAAATCATCCGTTCGTTCAATTTTACAACTTGGCAGGTTTGTTTTCAGTTTTATATTTCAAAAAGCAATTACTATCGGTTTGGTTTAAGGTTTTTGGTTAATAAATGGAGAAATCAAACGAAACCGAGCATATATTAATTAAATATTTTTTTAATTGTAAAAATTATATATTAATATATTATTAGTATAGTATGTATAACATCTATTATTTGGATGTTAAAAGTTTTATTTTAAGATAAAATTATTCAAGTTCATTTATTAAAAAATTAAAAATTATAATTTTTTGATCGGACTCAACCAATTTTAGGCCCAACCTAAACAAAGGAACCGAACCAAATTAAACTAAACTTATTGATTTGATTTAATTTTAATTCTAATACGATGTCGGTTCAATTTCGGTTTTGAAGTTTAAAAATCAATTGTTTGGTTTAACTTTTGGTTTAAAATAAAACCAAACCGAACTGAACTGAACTATGGTCACCCCTATATTTAATAATTAATTTAAAAAAGAGTTTACAGGAAATAATTTTAGATTTTAGATTATGAAATAATTGATTACTCTTAATAAAATGCAATCAAAATATCCACTTAATACACAAAAATTAAAAATTAAAAATATTATATTTATAATCACTAAAATAATATAATATTATTGTTTTCAAAAAGACTTAAATTTTTTTTTATTTAAATATTTTAACACAATTATTTTAGCATATCCTTTTAAAATGAAAACGACAAATCTAATTCTATTTTTTATTAATTCTATTAGTGTTGGCTCATGGATTCACCAAAACAACAATTTCTTGAGTTGTAATTAAAGTTTTGTTTGGCCTTTGAATAAAGAATTAGGTTAGGTTGATTGATAGCGAAAATTGTATTAAAAAAAATAATATAATATAATTTTTATATAAATAAAATGTCATTTTCGAAATTAGTCACATACTTTTCTTAATAAATAAATAATATTGTAAAATTTAATTCAGATTTGATGTGATTGTGATGTTATTTAATTAACACTTGTCATTAAACGGTGGGCAGGCTCCAACTTGAAAATTAACTCCTTTCCACCTATATTTATTTATTTAACGCCGTTAAAGCAGCCGGCGATTTCCGTAACTAATGATCAATAGTGTACCGCTATATACACGACATTTTATTGAGTGTTCAATTGTTGGTTAATTGTTCAAAACAATTTTTTTTTTTTTTTTTAATTTCTCGTGAATTTATTCATTTTTATAAGAAAATATTATTATAAGACCATCCCAAAAATGTAAACAAAATATCACATTTTATAATAATTGTTTTAAAAATAATTAAAAATTCTTTATAATAGTCAAAGAAATTATTATCAAATAAAAATTCTCTTCTTATTTTTTTTCTCATTGATTTTTTCTTGACTATCAAGTAATTTTAATGCTGGTCAAGATTTTAATCATTCAATTTTGTTAATGCCATGTGTTAATAGATACTGAAATGCCAAGAGAAAACATCCAAAAAAAAAAAAAGAAATAAAGAGATTCATACAATATTTTTAAAAATAATTTCGCATAAATTTTATTATTTTAAAAAGGATAATTATTATAGAAACATATTTAAAATGTCTTAATTGATATATGACTTTCAAGAGAGAAAGACATTTACTCCAATAATTTTTATAAGGGAGTTTTGTTAGAGGTATTTATTATTTTTTAAAATTATAGCGCATAAATATTTTTTTTCCTAATTTTTGAATTAAATTTTTAATTAATAAATATTACAAAAGAAAATGACGATTTCAAATAAAAAAACTCGTAGAATGACATATTTATTACTTTCATTTTTTTATTTTTCTGAAATTTTAATTATTTGTTTTTTCTTTAATTTTTCTTCTAATTATTAATATTTTTGTTGTATTTTTAAAAGTTGATAATTATGAAAAAAATTGGGTTTGCAATAAATCCACATGTATCGTAACCTTGCACAAATAGAATAATGCCTCGTAGTTCCCCCGGCCTCTCATAAATTTGAATTTTTGATATATATTAATATATTATACTACATTGAATTTTAATATATTGATATATTGTTAAAGGTGAATTTAAAATTTAAACCATAAAATTAATTTCAAAATAACTATAAATTTATAGCATATATTTTAAATTTTAAAATTTCTATTAGTTATATCAAATTCATATTAAATAGTACTTTAGCGCGTGGATAGCTAAATCCCACGAGTTTATCATCACAAAAAAATTGCCAAATTATTTTGAAAAATGAGATAATAACACTTTAGACCCTAAAGTTTGTCAAAACAATAAATAAAGATATTAATTAACATTTTACCCTCTAAAATTTAATAAAATAACAAACTAGTCTCTCGTTTTTAAGGGTAATAATTTTGAATAAGACTCATTTACTGATACATATCTAATACAAAATTACAGGTTTAAATTAACTGAAAATAAAAATATTATTAAATGAATAATACAAATAGGATGTAATTATTTAATAAATCATATTCAAATTTAATGTTTTATATTATATAATTTTTATTTTTCTTTGAAAAATATATATCAAATTAAATTTGGTTCAAATACTAACTTATTTTAATCAATAATTTACTTAGAAATGATTAAATTTATAAAAACTAACATCATTGCAACTTGAGTTTAGCTTAAAAAGATATTTAAATTAGTTGTTTCTAAATACGAAAAATTTAAATTTCTTCTAAAAGAATTTGAAAATAGATATTTATTTGTATTGATGTAAACTTTGTTACAATAAAATTTAGGTAGATTTTTAATAAATTCTTTGTTAGATTTTAATGCAATATTATATGGGTAATATGTGTGTCAATGTGTATTTAAAAGGTTATCGTATTAGATTAAGCTCAATTTGATAATCTGATAAAATTAAATAATATAAATTTTAGTGCGTTTAATTAAATATAAATTTTTATATAAGAAAAGACCTAACCTTATTTTTATTTTATAATGGGTTAGACAAAAATAAATAATATAATATTTCTTTTCTATATTTAATTAAGTTATAAGCTCTAAATTAATATTTAAAAAGTTTTTTTATGACATCCAATTGAAAATGCGTGATTTAAAAAATACATAATTACGTTGTTGTGGATTCAAAACTATAGTAATAATTAAGGTACATTTTTTAATTTTTTTATGTTAATGATTTGATAACACATAAATCTAAACTATTGCAAACTATTATTTAACCTGAGTCAGATAACACAATAAAATAATTGAGTGAAAGACAAAAATTTTCCTATTGCTTTTAGTAATGTCACTTAACTCTATCCAAAATTTTGTTACAAAATCTTTCTAAGGGGTTTTTGAAATATCACTTAACCCTTATTAGAATATTTTTGTCAAATATTCCCTATAATTTAAGAAAGTAATAAATATTATTTACTAAAGACAAAAAATTAATTTTTATTCTATAAATTCGTGATTTTTATCATATAAATTATTTAATAAAATTAACAAATTATATATTTATTTATATCAAATATATCCCACTCAAATTAATAAATTATTAAATTATTTTTTAAATATAGTCTTTGTGCCCATATAAAATAAAAAATTATTTAAAAAATTATCTTTTTATTTTTATTTTTATTTTTAATTATAATTTATTTTTATTAATTTTTGGTCAAAATATAGTATATTTAATAATTTATACTGAGTTGAACTCGTAATTATGATTTGTTCATAACTTATAATATTTCAAAATTAATTTACTAATTTAAACTTTTACAAATTATATATTTAAAAAAAAATGAAATGGAAAAAATTATAATTAAAATTAAAAATAAATAAGAATAAACACTAAAAATTTTATCCATGGATTAGTATTTAATAAATTTATTTTTAAAAGTGCTTATAAATATAAAATTAAAAATGAATTTTTTTATAGTATAAAATATTATAGTCGTTTTATATATTTAATGAGTTTAATTAAAATATTTTAATAATATAATTTTTAAATTTTAAATTAGTGAAATTAATTTAAAATACTATAAATTATAAATTATGATATTAGGGTAATCTAAATTAATAAATATATTATACTTGAGCAAGAGAAAGTTAGATAGGACAACTTATAATTAAGATTAGTAATTAAAATAAAAGCAGATGAGTATAAATACTAAAAATTTAAAATATTTTTATTTTTTTAAAAAATAACTCAATAATTTGTTTGAATAATTTTTTAATTTCATATATTCTTAAAGACTATATTAAAAAATTAATTTAACAATTTATTGATTTGAGTATGAATTATTTGATATAAATAAATATATAATTTGTTAATTTTTTTGAGTAATTTATATGATAAAATTTAAAAATTTATATGATAAAATTAGGAGTTTATGTTTTATCTTTAGTAAAGAAGAATTTATTACTTTCTTAAATTATAAGAATATTTGTCATAAATATTCTAACTAGAGATAAGTGATATTTCAAGAAAGTATAAATTTTTTTCACAAATTTTTCTAGAGGGATAAGTGACAATATTGAAAACCGAGGGGGGTATTTGTTCTTCTTCCTCAAATAATTATATATATTAACTTATTTATAATTAAATAAATTGGCTTCATAGTTTTTACAATTTAAAAATATTAAATTATATTTTTCATGTATTAAAAGTATTTAGTTATATTTAAAATAAAATGAATTGATAATACTATATTTTTAAAAATATATGAAGATATATAAAAAAAATATATTAAATAAGTCACATGACTAAAACCTGCTTAATTATCATATTGAATTATAATTTTAATTTTAATTATCATGTTGAATTTTAATTTAAATAAATTAATTTAAAATCTTTTAAAAATATATTATTCCTTTGTTTAAGGAGGCAATAACTTGAATAATTAATCCTTCTGATTTTAGTTGCTTTAAAAGTAAATTACTCCATATAAGCACTGATTTGATAGAATTTATCAAACTGTATCCTCAAATGTTATTTTGGTAAACCTGAAAGCAAAGTCAGGTCATAAAATATATAAACGTGAAACAAAAAAGGAAAAAAACTCAGCTATAACCGAGCATTGACATCAGGGAAAGATGCATTGCAGTAGCAGTAGCTATGGAGTGATAATTACTGGAAGCGATTCCCGCTTCTTTTCCGTCAAAACAGTGGATCCATTTCCTCGTATGTACCCGATCCGAATTTCGGTCGGATCGTACAAAGTGAAGGCGAAAATCAACGATGCGGCTGCTTTCGTCAGAGAATCGACGGAAAGCAGCTTCTACGAGCTGTTAGGCATATCGGAGTCCGGAACGTTGCAGCAGATAAAGCAGGCGTACAAGCTATTGGCGCGCAAGTATCACCCTGACGTGTCGCCTCCGGACCGGGTGGACGAGTATACGAAACGGTTTATTCGGGTACAGGAGGCGTATGAGACGTTATCAGATCCAAGAAGGCGAGCTCTCTACGATCGAGACTTGTCCAAAGGACTTCACCTAGCGTTCACCACTCGAAGACGATGCCAAAACGACGTGGTATTTCTTTCTTTATGTTTTGTTTCTGCTCTCCGAGTGTTTGTGCTGTTCTTTGATGTGGGTGTGCGTTATTTTTTCAGTTTTTTAGGAGAATTGATATTGAGTAAAATGGGATTTTGCGTTTTTATTTGGATTTTATTTTATTTTATTTTTTTTGTTGCAATTGATGTGGGCAAGGCAAATTATTAGATCGGCGGTTTGCAGTAAATTTGCTGATATTATGATTAGAATGAGCTCATAATCTTGTATTTGCCATTTTTCTTTTAAGCAGAAACCAAACTTCAATTTCTATTTTTTTTTATCTTTTTTGTGAATGACTATTTGTAGTTCTATTCGAGTTTAATTATGGTTGACAATTGCTCTAATTAGAATTTGGTGTTTTTAGAAAAATGTTTTTGATTCTCGATATTTACTATGGGACTTTAGGTTTCATATTTGAGAGAATCTTGATGTGTTTTCGAATTTTGTATGATATAGAGGATATTTAGAAGTATGCTTTACATTCTCTTACCGGAAACACATATTTATGTGTAGTATTTTGTGAAGTTCTTAGAAAAGCTTTGAGCCTTCTAAGAGTGCTGTTTGCTGTTTGCAGTTTGCATTTTCATTTTTCAGGATTGTTGCTCAACATCCTTCTGTTAGCTTTTCCATTTTAGCAATTTCAATAGGTTCTTGATTTTATCTTTGAATTTCAACTAATCTTGCTGCTTGGTATCGTACAATCTTCACGTTTTAATGCAAATTGAGTTTTTGTGTTGTATATTAGTGGTTCTAGGAATGAAATTGTGGTGTTCTTTTAGGTTAGGAATATGTTGTCTTATATTTTATGCTTGTTTAAATCCTTAAAACATGATGAACAGTATTAAATTTTCTCCTCTTCTTCCCCTTTGAAAGTCTCACAGAAAATTAGCTTGCCCTTCTTGCTTTTTCTAGAGTTCTAGCATTTGAGTGATAAAGCATTATATGCTTTTATTTGATTTCAGATTCACCTTTACTAGTTGCACATTTCTGCCTGTTAAAATAATTGTATAGCTTTTGATTTCAGATTTAAAACTGCTACTGATTTGAGTTGTCTGTCTTTTAATATCAGGACATGCAAGGGAAAAGTGGGTGGAAGGATCGTTGGCAGAGTCAACTATCAGAGCTTAAGAGAAGAAGCATGAACAAGGATGCAACAGGAGGAAACATGTCGTGGGCAGCTCCAATGTGCAGGCAAAGGGATGGATTGTCAGAAGAGTTATAGATATGTTCTTATTTTATTGTGTTAATATAACATCTTCTATTTCTACCTTGTAGATAAGTTTTATATATTTTGTCTAGAAATAACAAATGAATGTGCCTTGGGGTTTAGTTTTGCTTAAAAAAAGGAAGTAAGAGAAAGTACTTTCTAATGGTTACTTAACGATTATCAACTTAGTAATTGTATAGTTGTCTCTGGTTATATCGATTCATAATTGTATGTACCCGGTTATCCGTACACATAATTTTGGAAAATCCAAGTAGGAATTCTGATTTTGTAGCTAATATCAAGCGTTTTATACATGTTTGCTCATTAAAAATGAACCAGAACTTTGGGAGATTTGAGAGGTCTAAAGGAAATTGTTTCCGAAATATATGTATTCCATTGAATTTTTTTAGTTAAATTATTTCTGGATAAGCGTTTTGGTTAAGCAACCATATCTATCTGTTTGTCTTTAGCTGAAAATGATAGGAATTTTGGTTTTCTTGATTCAATTATTGAAGCTTTCATTGCATTAGCTTAGCTATCTTTCTCTAACCCCTCCATTTGTAAGTTTGTGCTGAGTCCAAAGTCGTCCTAAAATTTACAATAGTAAAATTGTTTGTGGCGAAGAGATTACTGACATCCGCATATTTCTTGAGGATTAAAACGCTTTACAAAATTAGAACACTATTTTTATAAGCAGTAATATTAAAAATATTAATTTTTATACAAATTAATAATATTATTACGACATAATTTATTCTTTTCAATTACAATAAATTTGCTTTTACTTTGATAAAAATATAAAATATATAATAATAATAATAATCATATAATTTTATTATTTTAATTTATATACCTAACATTATTTCTTAAAAATTTGTTTGCAAACTAGGGTGGAATAAGAATTGGTCTTCTTAGGAAGTATCATGGAAATAAATTTTATCAATTCTATGAAAAGTTGCATGCAATCACCTGACATCAATTATCCTATATCAATTCGGTTGTCTGGTCCATCAGAAGAGATGGCAAACCGATAAAACCCACCTAAATTTTTGGATGCTAAGCCCAACTCAAGTTCAGTTTCAAGTGGGTCTAAGTCTTAAATTCGAGCTGGAAGTTATAATTTTGTTCAATTA
This sequence comes from Trichilia hirta, assembly GCA_035221805.1. Taxonomy (NCBI): domain Eukaryota; kingdom Viridiplantae; phylum Streptophyta; class Magnoliopsida; order Sapindales; family Meliaceae; genus Trichilia; species Trichilia hirta. The sequence continues at coordinate 9,456 of JAWDEX010206335.1, forward strand.
AATTTTTTTTTTTTTTAAATACAATTAATAGATAGGGAGAACGATATTTACATTCTCAAATTGTCATCAAATATATTTAAAATCAATTCTATTTTGTCATAAGAATATTAAATCAAATCCACCATTTCTTTTACATAAAATCATGACTTGTACGCTCCTTACACCAAAATATAGACTTTAAATGGTTAGAACCAGGAAGAATATGGTATTTTTCTGAGAAAGAGACCATGTTTTATCTTATTGCACAAGAATGTAGCTTATTTACAGTGTTGGAACTAACTTGCCTTAGAATGTTCGAACTTCTTCTGTACACGTGTTACAATCAAAAGGCTTGTATCAATTCTTCACAAAGACTATTATTATATACTATAGGACTACTTATATCTGCTGAAAAGGCTGTAAGCTTTTCGCAAATGGGCCAATATTACTAGACTTGAGGTTCATGGGTGGCTCTTAATTCTTAACCTTCAACAGATTCATTTTGCGATCAATCTTATGAAATCAAAAGAAGGAAAGAAAAAATACAGAGATATTATATTAGAAAATTTACGGAAATAGCCATAATTTTAAACCTTTTTTCAAAATTAATCTCACCTAAAAACATTCACAAATTTGACCAAAAATCTATTGTTTGGACAAATTTGTTCCTATGACCTGAATGTAAAATCCCACAACTTTCTATTAAAGCACCTGCTCACTTCTCAAATCAAACTTTTGAGTAAAGTTGAAAATACTCTCAAAATTCCGATTTTAACAGTAAAAGACTATTTGTGGTAGTACGACCAATTGACAATGGAAAGTTGTTAAAAATTGGCGAGTTTTGTTCTTTCATTTCAAGCCTAAATTTTTTATACAAAATTTGAAAATTTTTACAAAATTAACATGTAAATTGTAGTTTAACTATTCAGTTTGATTTAAAACATGCAAAAATAACAATTTTGATTAGTAATAAAAAAATTTGAGGAATAAAAATTACTCAACATAGACCTTTCTTGTTAAAATGGGACTTTCAAACAAAGCATGTTGATTGAAAGTGCAATTTTGCTTATGCTCAAAAGTGTCATTTTTTCCTTGGACAAAAATACAAATTTGTTTATGCTTAAAAGTATAATTTCTTCCTTGCTTGAAAGTGCCATTTTGCCTATGTTAGAAATTGTAATTTCTTTCTTACTTGAAAATGCCATTTTGCCTATGCTTGAAAGTTCAATTTTGCTTATACTTGAAAATACAATTTCTTTCGTACTGATGTCATTACTTGATTTTGTCTTATTTATCAGTTATAAAATTTAGTTGATACCTAATAGATAAATTTGACAAATTTGTGATAATGACCAGTGTGTTTAAATTTCAGATCATTTGTCAAATTTGTTTGATAAATGGATAGCATAACTCAAGGCGCAAATTTAGATAATGATATATTTATTTATTATTGCTTAATATTGAATTTTTTAACTTATAATTAGACTAATTCTGACAAATTAAGTAATAATTGTCATAACCCAATTTTGTCCTCTGTAAATTTTATTCATGATCGAGGTGCCAACTTCGTGATAATGACATGAGGCTTAATTTTCAAATCATTCTGCCAAAATTATTTGATAAGTTTGTTTCTTGGCTCAAG
>JAWDEX010206346.1:0-11075 GCA_035221805.1 Trichilia hirta
ATCGAGGTATAGGTATAATAAATGTCCTTTATAAAAAAATATGAATTTAATAGAGTAGAAGAAAGATCTAGAGAAAGTTTTATATAATTTAGATGATGAGGATGAATATATAAAAGAGGAGCATGGTTAAGCTTATATAATAAGACAAATGATGACATTCAAGCAAGAGAAGATGAGCAATGATATAAATTATTTTGAATAAAATATAAAGTTCAAGCCTAAGTCTTCAATGTCATCATTGATAGTGGGAGCTAAAAGAATGTCTTTAGGAAAGAGACAATTCAAAAACTCAATTTAGAGGTGAAAAAGTATTCGAATCCCTATATATTTAGATAGATCAAGTTCAATCGTAAAATGTTATTTTCTATAGCCAAGTATCAGAATGAGATGTATTATAATATCACTGATATGGATGTGTACCATGTCTTACTTGGACGATAATGGCAATTTGACATTGATGCTAAGCATTTGAAGAAAGATAATATATATCAATTATAATATAGAGGATTTAGATATACTTTGTAACTATTGGCTAAAAAATCAAAGCCTAAAAATATTGAAGCAGAGGGCAAAACCTTTTTAGTGGTAACCTCGATAGGGAAAGAGTTTCAATAAGAGCTTAAAGAGACTTGAGAGATTCGTTTAATGATTGTTAAGGGTTTAGTTAAGGAGAGTGAAGTTGAAGTTCCTGAGGTAGTTAGACCATTATTGGTGGAGTTCCAAGAGATACTATTAGAGGAGTAAATAGATGACCTTTCATAAGAGATATTTGACTAGGTGTCAATATTGATAAGAGATATTTGACTAGGTGTCAATATTTATTTATAGACACATTTAATTAATTTTGTTAAAGATTGATTAAATGAAATAAACTAAGAAGATTAGTTTAAAAATTATGTTAACTACCGACTTTATAGTGAATCTATTGAGTTTTGCCATAAATTGTCTTGTTTTTTTTTCTTATTAGATTATGCAATACTTTGATACATAAAGTTAAGGCAATATAATTGGTTAACCTAAACTTGTGTATAGTGTAAGCAAAAGTATGTCATAAATTTTATCCTCGCGAATAAAATAATGACAAGTGACATAATCTTGCCCTTACACCTTTATAACACATAAATGGTGGATACGCATGAGATGTGTATCAATATAGATCACATATTTGACACAATATTTTTTAAGTATTTTATTTAATTAATTATTAATTAATTATAAAAATATAAATTGATAATTATGCATTACTTCATTATGAAAAAATAGAAAAAGAAAAGAAGCTATTGTCATTTCTTTTTCCTTTTGGTTGTGAGTTTCACAAGCATATATGTGATCAATTTTTGATTATTTTGATGAATTAAAAATTGATCTTAAGGATTTTAGATTAAAAGTGTTTTGTTCAGGATTTTGTAAAGTCAAAGAGTGAAATTGAAAGGTAAAGGTATCAATTGATAGAGAAGTATTTAATTTAATGCCCTAAAGCTTTAAAAGTTTAAAGCTAAGCATTGAAACCAAAAGAATATAAGGCATGCATGCTGTTAAGAATTTTAAACTATCCATATGTATTCATTACCTAGATCCTTTTGTATGCAAATTTAATTTCATGAATTAGAAAACTTAGCATGCTAGAAATATGACAGTGCTGTCATAGCATTATGGTTGGTTATTGAGTATATTATGGATATGTATTGATGATGTGAATTGAGTTTGAATCTTGGGAAAATTTGGCAAGTCTTAGTTTTGGTAGGCCAATTTTGTTTGAAATAATTTGGGAGTATTATTGCTGGTTGCTGTCCTGTATTTATGATCATTTTTTTATGTATTCAAAATGTTTAAATTATGAAAAGTTAGACACTAAATGGTGTTGAGGTGTTGTCAAAATTTTGTGCACGAAAATGATAAATGATTGGTAATAAACAACACTTTAAAAATGGTTTTAGAAACTTTTTGCCATTGAAATTTTCCATTAGTTGAAAAAAATATGGTGGATATTTTAAGCTAATTATAGATTGATTTTAGGCGTTCAATTGTTGGATACCAAGTATTTATCATAATTTCAACAAAAGTGTGTATTTATGAAAAATATCCGAAAATTTTTGAATATCTAATTTATTTCATGAAATGGTTTCATATGCCTTTCACATCATCTAATTGATCCATTTTGATCAGATTTAGCATAATTTGATCTTTCAAAAATTTGTACATAGAATGGCTAATTTGTGAGAATATTGCGACGAAAGTTGTCGAAAATTACTAAGTTAACTTAAAAGCTCAATTGTATGTAACATGATACTTATTCTTTATATATATAAATGTATTTTGTAAAATTATCATTTGTAATAAGAGTTATTATAATTAGGTATATATAGATATATCTTAAAAATGATAACTATATAAAGAATATGTATGATTTTTAATTGTTACATATACATCATCTAAGTGTGAATACTCTTACATATTTGAAATGCTCATATGATTAATGTGCTAACATGTTGATATATATAGTTATGAATGTCATAAGTATGTTTTATGAGTATCACAAGTATGAAAAATAATGTGAGACTTATTTAATTAAAAATCTTTTTTATGATTAATATTAAATAGTAATTTTGAATAATAAGAATATTTAATATAGCCTTTTTAATATTTATGTGTTAATTGAATTTAGCAAGAAATATGATTTGTTGTGTCATACAAGGTCTATTTCTTTGTCGTCATGAATTAATATATTTACAAGAGATGTTTAACTTGAGTATAGTCATGTAACTTTGTTGTGTCACTCAAGGGTTATATGATAAAACTTGATTAATAAAAAATATTAGTTTGACTTAATTAATATTTATAATTTATTGTGTCACATAATGTCATAGAGACTAAATAATATTGAAAGTTGTAAATGTTGCAATTGGTAAGAGTTACCTACCTAATTAAGGAATGTAGAAGCTATTATGTCACATAAGTTTATGATGTTCATGTTAATTAGGATTCTAATACCCAATAGAAAATAACATGATTAATTTTGTATTTTTATATTACAAGATTATACATTTCGGTTAAAATAGTAAGAGCATTTAAGATTTTCTTATTTAATTTTTTAATTTATTAACTCATAACGATCATGTCTGTAATATTTTTGGCATGTTTTAATATAGACTAAATATGTCTGCTATACATAATTTGCTTTATACTATACTTGCATCTAAAAAATTAATTTGTCCTAATAATTTCTCTGATTGGCAACGCATGCTTAAAATTGTTCTAACGTGTGAAATAATTGACTATGTTCTAGAATCTCTAATACCTAAAACCATACTAAATGGTGCATTAGAAGAGGAGAGACAAACATTTAAAAAATAGAAGGAGGATGAAAAAAATAGTTAAATGCTATATATTAGCTGAAATGTCCAAAAAATAATAGCACTAGTATGAAAAACTTGATGTTTAGTTTATTATACTCCACTTATAGGAGTTGTTTGAGAGCAACACAAGAATAATCAGGTATTAAATGACCAAAAACTTTTTGATTGTAAGATGCAGCCTGATGAATCGATATCTACTTATATTTTAAAAATGATTAGATGGATGGAGTATCTTGATGACTTAGGATTCTATGTAGAACATGAGCTCTAAGTTGATCTCATTCTCTAGTCTTTCACACTTATTTTTAGTGATTTCATCAATAATTTTATATGAATAAAATTGATATAACCTTAGCAGAGTTATATAATATATTAAAAATAGCTGAAGGTCAGGTCTTATCAGATAAGAAATCTAAAAAATCTATTTTGATGGTTGATAATTCTTCCAGCTCTTAAAAGGATAATGTTAAAAGGTTTAACAAGAAAAAAAGAAATCACAAAAACCTAAAGGTGTAGTCTAGAAGAAAAATAAACAATCAGAAAAAGAGCCTAAAGGTATTTATTTTCATTATGGAATGAAAAAACACTGAAAAAAAATTATAAGTAGTATCTTGCAATAAAAGCTGCGGAGAAGTACGCTTTTGCTTTAGGCTTCACAAGTATATTTGTAATTAAAATCAATTTGTCAAAAATAAATAGTTTTTTTATGAATATTAGATACTAGATGTGCATCTTATATTTGTAATAATATGTAGGTTCTGACAAACACTAGACACTTGTACAAGAATGAGGTTCAAATGCATGTTGGCAATAGAATAAGAGTTGTATTAGCTATTAGCATTGCACATTTAAATCTATCAAATGGACATGTATTAGAGTTATATAACTATTACTATATATCTTTTGTAGTTAAAAATATAATTTTTATATCAAAACTTAATGAGATCAATTTTAAACTATATTTTAAAAATAATAGTTATAAATTATTACTAAATAATAAGTTATTTGATAATAGTATATTATATAATAATTTGTACATTCTTGATGTGTCTAATACTGTTTTATATATTGAATATACTAGTAAGAGAAAGAGAGATAATATAAATATGATTATTTATAGCATTGTCAATTAGATCATATTAGTGAGAAAAGATTACATAAGTTAATTTAAGAAATTTACTTAGATATAGATAATTTTGAATTATTTAACACTTGTAAACCTTATATCATGGGTAAAACAACCAAATTACCATTTATTAGACATAGTGACAAAGTATCAAATATTTTATCTTTGGTTTACACAGATGTATGTGGACCAATGTCGACACATGTTCAAGGTGATTATTCATATTTTATTACATTACCCAATGATTTTTTGAGATTTGGACATGTATTCTTGATAAAATACAAATTTGAAGCTTTTGAAAAATTTATAGAATATAAAAATAAAGTAAAAAATCAACTCGATAAAAGTAGTAAAGTTTTGCAATTAGATCATGGAGGAGAATACTTAAATCATGAGTTTTTAGATTATCTCAAGGCTTAAAAAATTGTATCTCAATAGACTCTCTCAGCTACACCACAATTAAATGGTGTATCTGAAAGAAAAAACTATATTTTATTAAATATGGTACGTTCTATGATGAGCAATACAAATCTTTCAGTATTTCTTTAAAGATATATTCTCGAAACTGCTAATCACATTTTGAATAGAGTTTTAACAAAATAATTATCTAAAGTTCCATATAAGATATGAAAAGGAAAAAAGGCCTAACTTTAAGTATGTTAAAGTTTGGGGTTATTCAGCTCATATAAAAGAGCTTAATTCAAATAAACTTAAAGTAAAGAGTGTCGAAAGTAATTTTGTAGGATATCTAAAAAAATCCATCAGATATCAGTCTATTGTGTTGAAGAACAAATTGTGTTTATTTTTGATCATACTATTGTTTTAGAGAAAGAGTTTCTCAAAAAAAAATGATAGCAATAGAATAAAACTTGAAGAAATTCTTAAAATTTTTGAACTACAATCTAACACTTAAATTTTAAAGAAAGCTGTTTAAAAACCTATAAATGTTGAAATTCATAGGTTAACTAGGATTTCAAGACCACTTGATAGATATATTGGATATCATGGTAAAGGTAGATCTAAAATTTTTCTCACATCAGATGAGGATCCTATAACCTACAATGAGGTGATAACTAGTATCAACTCAGAGAAGTGGCTTAAGACCATAAAATTCAAGATAAACTCTATATACTCTAACTAAGTATGAACTTTGGTTGAATAACCTAAAAGTATTGTACCTATAACTGTAAATAAATCTTTAAAAAAATACTGTAGCCAATAAACAAGTTAAAACTTATAAAGTAAGGTTGGTAACAAAAGATTTTCAGTAAAGATAAGGAATTGACTTCAATAAGACATTTTCACCTATAGCCATGCTTAAATCCATTTGAATTTTACTTGCTACAATTATATACTATAATTGTAAGATATAACAAATGAATGTTAAAACTACCTTCCTTAATAGTTATTTGGAAGAGGATGTGTATATTACACATCCTAAAAGTTTTACATCTATTAAGAATACCAATAAAGTATGCAAGCTGTAGAAGTCTATTTATAGACTTAAGCAAGCTTTTAGATCGTGGAATATATATTTTTATGAGACAAATAAATTATTTTATTTTATCAAAAATCTTGATGATCTATATGTTTACAAACAAGTTAGTAGGATCAAAGTAATATTCTTAATATTATATATGAATGACATATTACTCATTGAAAATAATATAAGAATGTTACAATTTGTAAAGAATTGGCTGCCATCTAATTTTTTCATAAAAGATTTGAGAAAGGCATCTTATATTTTGGGCATAAAGATTTATTTGATAGATCTAATAAATTGATAGGATTATTCTAATTTACGTATATAGATAAAGTGCTAAAGAGATTTAGCATGAAAAACTCTAAGAGAAGATACACATTGATGAGTTATGGAGTTAATATCTCTAAAGATATGTATCTTAAAACACAATTAGAGAGATAACACACAAATGAGATACTATATACTTCGATAATTAGTTCTATTATATATGCTATACTGTGTACAAGATCTCATGTGGCTTATACTCTAAGTATTACGAGCAAGTATTAGGTTGATTCAGGTAAAGGTCATTGGAAAGCTATAAAAATAATTCTTGAGTACTTAAAAAGAACTAAAGAATTATGATACATAGAGGATATAATTTGGTACTTGAAGAATACACTAACTTAAGTTTTCAATTAGATAAAGATGATAAAAAATTTACTTTAGGATATATTTTTATATTGAATGGTTGAGCAGTAAGTTAAAAAAATCTAATACAGAAAGTTACTGTAGATTCTACCACAGAAACAGAATATATAGCAGCTTCAAAAGTTGGTAAAGAAGGTGTTTGAATAAAGAAGTTCATTACTAAATTTGGTGTGGTTTCTATAATTATTGATTTAATTCCACTATATTGTGACAATAATAGGGCTATAGCACAATCCAAGAAACTCAGGTCTCACGAGAAATCTAAACACATTTTATAGATATTTTACATCATTCACAAGATTATTACTCGAGAAAATATTAACATTGAAAAAGTGCCCTCAAATAAGAACATTGTATATCCATTTACCGAAGTCTTATCTCATAAGATGCATAAAGAACACTTTTCAAAAATGGGTCTTTATTATAAAGATGATTGGCTTTAAGTGTAAGTGGGAGATTGAAAGAGATGTATACCCCAAAAATTAATCACAATATGATTTATGATTATAATTTATATATCTTTTATAAATTTTATAATTAATAAAATGAATATTTTATTTTATATTATCTTTTTTCATATTTATATATATGTGTAATTTACATATTATGATAAAGTTTATAGAATTTATGCAATACATATTGTTATGATAAGTTCATATTTATGAGACTATGTGTTATTAGTATTATTTCTAAATATTCTTAGTCATAGAACTATGAATTATGGAATTTATAGTATCAGATATACTAATATACACTATCCTTACTCTATGTATGATAGAGAGTAATCAATCTCATAGATTACTTGTGTAGTGACACTGAAAAAAGTGTATAGGTATTCATTGATTGATTATGAGTTCACTGAATAGACTTAAATGATTTGTTCAACTACTAATTATACTTAATTGTTAATTAAATAATCATCGTATCAGTTGTATAAATGATCCTTAAACTTAACAATATTATAGTTATCTTATAAACGAATTATCATACTTTGATACTACTCAGGATAAGTCTGTATTAAAGTTTGTGATAGGTAGTTATTGAGTATAGTAAGGCATTTATAGAGATATGAGAATATTCAAGTAAGGAACCGTTAGCCTTAATGTTTGAGGTAGAGTACTCTATAAAAATAACAAAGATTTGACTTATGAAATCCTCGGTTGGGATAAGATATTACATTTAATTAAGAAGTGTGCTCTTAATAGTAATACACAATAAACTTGTTATCCATTATTTATTATACATAGTATCAAATTTAAAAATATTTGATGATAATAGCATATTCTTAATTCAATCGAAGTATTATGTGATAGAAGAATTGAATTATATATTAACTAATAACAGACAAGTTCATTAGTTAAAACTTTATTCTTCATTGTAATTTTGGGGTTGTATTATATGGTTAGGTGTCAATATTGATCTATGGACATATTTAATTAATCTTGTTGAAGATTGATTAAATAAAATAAATTAACAGGGTTAGTTTGAGAATTATATCTAGTATCGACTTTATAGTGAACCTATTGAGTCTTGTCATAAATTGCCTTAATTTTTTTTTTTAATTAGATTATACAATACTTTGATACATAAAGCTAGAAAAATATGATTGGTTAACCTAAGCTTTTGTATGGTGTAATTAAAAGTATATCATACATCTCATCTTAACAAATAAAATGATGATAAGTAGCATAATCTTGGTCTTAAACCTCTACAATATATGAATGATGGATATGCATGAGATATGTATCAATATGGATCACATATTTAGCACATTATTTTTCAAATGTTTTATTTAATTAATTATTAATTATAAAAAATATAAATTAATAATTATGCTTTATTTTCATTATGAAAAAAATAGAAAAAGAAAAAAAAAACTATTGCTATTTCTTGTTCTTTTTGGCCGTGAGTTTCACAAGCATATATATGATCAATTTTTGATTATTTTAATGAATTAAAATTGATCTTAAGGTTGCTAGATTGGATTTATATGCTTGAATAGTTAATTTAAAGTGTTGAAATTGAATTATATCCATTAGAAAAGCTAGAGTTTTTATTAGAAAACCTAAAATAATCAAAAGTGTTTTGATTGAAATTTTATAAAATCAAAGAAGAGAATTAAATGGCAAGGCTATTACTTGATAGAAGAGTGTCTAATTTAATACTCGAAAACTTCAAAAGTTTGAATCCAAGCATTAGAAGCAAAAGAACATAAGGTATGTTACTAAGAATTTTAAACTATCCAAATGTATTTATTACCTAAATCCTTTTGCATGCAAACTTTATTTCATGAATTAGAGAACTTTGTATGCTAAAAATATAACACATTCAACATCACATTAATTTGGTATCGAAAGCTAGTCTATTAAATCTTTCACACAATCAGATGAGTTTAGAAAATAGTACTATTTTGAAGGATAAGATGGGAGAGCTATTATAAAAAGGTATGTTTATGAGAGCATTGGTTCACGTGCAATGTTGGCTTTATTAATGCTAAAGAAAGATGAAAGTTAGTGTATATAAGTGGATTAAGTCATCAATAAAATCATTATCGATTACAAGCTTTTAATTTTACAATTAGATGACATGTTAAACTAACTTTATGGGCAATCGTGTTCACTAAAATAGACCTCAATATGGTTACCATCAAATTCAAATTGAGCTTAGCGATGAATGAAAGACTACCTTTTAGAACAAAGAAAGGATACACGAGTGGTTGATAATGTTGTTTGGGTTAAGCAACGTGCCAAGTACATTTATATAGTATATAAATCAAGTATTCAATGAAATACTAATGTGCAACCTAAGAGGGGGGGAGTGAATTGGGTTTCTAGCAATTTTAATGAACTCTATAAATATTTTTTAACAATCTCAAATATTTAATCTATTATAAGTAAACAAATATAATTTAAATGAAAGGAGAGATATAAAAAATTTGCACATCGAGATTTATAGTGGTTTGGCCAGCCTTGCCATGTCTACTCTCTAAGCTACCCTTAAAGATTTCACTATATCAAGCCTTAAATCAAGGTCAAATGTCTTTACCAAGAATTAAAGATTTTTCAAGCTTATCTCCCAACCTTACAAATACTCAACCAAGAGTTTATAAAATACTCACACTAAGAAAATTATCACTTTTTACTCTCAAAGTTACAAGGATAGAATTTCAAGAATCATATAAGTGATAACGCTTAACCTTTAAATAAACCATTCTCTAGAAATTCTTAAAAATGAAGAATTAGGGTTTATAATTTAAAATTACCAATGAATCGCTCAAAAAATTATTTCTTTTGATTTTGTTGATTGACAAAAAGTAAGATTTGTGCTCCTCTATTTTCAAAAATGAAATAAGTGAGGTTTATATATTTTTAAGTATAAAACTAGCCATTACTTTAAAAATCTATGATATTTCATTTAAACAAATGATAGATTTTGTTCGACCTAAATTATACTGTCATTCTTAAAAAATAAGTTTAAATATTCGAATGAATGACTAAATTCATTTGAACAATTTGTGCGATTTGTTCGATTGTAAAAATTAGAGCTCTCTATTTTCTTTGTGTTATTCATCCATTCGATTGAATAAACTCTATTTGTTCAACCGAAGTGAGAAACTCTTTCACTAAATGCTTATGAGGAAAATTCATTTAAGCAAATATGGAGATTTGTTCGATCAAATTACTCTAAATTTTATTGCACTTTAATTTATTGCATTCGATTTTTAAGAACATAATAAATTTTGAGAAACTGAAGTAAATTTATTGTCAATGTAGAGCCAAAAATTTGATTAATTTAAAAATGGCTTTCTAGAAATATTTTAATTAAATATAAAAATTATTTTGCTTTGAACGGAGTACTTTTTTGAGCGAAAATGATAGGAATTTTTTTATTCAACCTATCTATAAGCTAAACATGAACCTTAAAGAATGATTGATCATTTATAATTCAAGCTCCATTCTTCTTTCTTTGTTGCAAGTACTTATTTGCTTAACCCATCCATTTTCTTTTATTAATTTAATTTGTTATCATCAAAATCAAGAACGCAGACTCATGAATGTCAACATTCAAGCCCTTCATTAGCAGATTCTTAATGGTATATTTCAACAATATCATTTTTTATAGTATGACTACAGATGAACACTTTGAGCAATTGTTTAAGGTATTGACGATTTTGAAGGATGGTAAATTATTTTTGAATCTCAGCAAGTATAATTTCATAATACAGGAGTTATTATTCTTAGGGTATATAATTAGTGTGGATAGCATTTGGATAGATGAAGAGAAAATTTGAGCAATCTGTGAATGGCTTGCATTAAGGATTATAGAAGAGATTAGAAGCTTCCATGGGTGTCATAACCCAATTTTGTCCTCTGTAATTTTGTTTGTTGCAGATTTTTATTTTTGTGAAAATTTTATCTCA
>JAWDEX010206367.1:0-11072 GCA_035221805.1 Trichilia hirta
GCAATTTTAGCAGAACTTCATCCATACTTAGATATGTCGAGCTGAAATGTCACAGATTATCGTTATTAGCCACTTATTCAAGCACAACAAAACTTTTCTGCAAAACAAACAAATGATTATTAATATAATTTTTAATAATTAAAGAAAATGATTATATTTTTATAGTAAATAAAAATATAAAACAATGATAACATCTATGTAGACTAGCTTAGCAAAAGTCAAAAAGAAAAGAGTAAACACCTATATTATTGACAAGTTTGTCAAAATTACCCTTATAGTTAGTTTGAAAATATAAATACATTATTATGAATATTCAAGGCCTTGAGCTAAGATACAAACTTATTAAATAATTTTGGCAGAATAATTTAAAAATTAAGCCTCATGTCATTATCATAAATTCGACACCTCGAACATAAATAAAATTTACAGAGGACAAAATTAGGTTATGACATTGTGTTTTCTATATTATTTACTTTTCTATAATTTACTTTTATGCACCTAAGTGTGGATATTGTGTTTCTTATATTATTTACTTTTTTGTAATTTACTTCTATGCACTTAAGTGTGGATATTGTATTTCTTATTTTACTTACTTTTCTGTAATTTACTTTTACGCACTTCAGTGAAAATATTATGTTCTCTATTTTATTTACTTTCTTACAATTTACTTTTATGCACTTAAGTGGAGATATTGTGTTTCCTATTTTATTTACTTTCTTGTAATTTACTTTTATGTACCTAAGTGGGGATATTATGTTCTTTATTTCCTACAATTTACTTTTAGGCACCTAAATGAGAATATTGTGTTCCCTATTTTATTTATTTTTTTGTATTTTACTTTCATACACTTAAGTGAGAATATTTTATTTTTTATGTTATTTACTTTTTCGTAATTTACTTTTATTTACTTAAGTCAAGATATTGTATTCTCTATTTTATATACTTTTCTAAAATTTATTTTATGCATTTAAGTGAGAAATATTTATTTTCTATTTTATTTATTTTTTGTAATTTATTTTATATCTTTTGGTGGGGTATTTATGTCCTTATATATTCTTTAATTCATGTAAAAAAACAATCTTTATTTATTTTAGTTTATACAAATTATTTATATCATTTTTGTTATATTTGATTAATTATTTTATTTGTACAGATTTTTTTTTATTTGTCAAAACATAGAGAAAAATTAATCAAGAAGGCATAATATTTTCTTCATTCTCTTAGTTAAAAATTTCGATTAATGAAAAGGTTAAAACAACGGAATATTTTTAATATTCTCCTTTCTCTTAGCTCAATATTTTTTGAAAAACTAAGATGACAAAATATTTTTAATATTCGCCTTCTCTTAATAAAATAGTAAAAAGGACAAGAATAAAATAAAATAAAAGAAGAAAAGAAGAAAAATTAACTAAGATGGCAATATTTTTAATATTCTCTCTTCTCTTAGTTAAATATTTTCAACTAATAAAAAAGATTAAGACGGCGAAATATTTTTAATATTCTCCCTTCTCTTAGCTTAACATTTTTGAAAAATTAAGACGGCAAAATATTTTTAATATTCTTCTTTCTCTTAGTAAAATGGTAAAAAGAATAAGAACAAAGTAAAATTGAAAAGGAAGAAAAAAAATTAATTAAAACGGTGAAATATTTTTAATATTCTTCCTTCTCTTAGTTAAGTATTTTCAACTAATAAAAAAGATTAAAACAGCGGAATATTTTTAAAATTCTCACTTTTTTATTAAAAATTATAAATAAAAATAAATTTTAAAAAATTAAAATTCAAGATCAATTTTTTTTTTTGTAACCGTTTTTACGAAAGTTGTAGGGTGCCTAATATCTTCCTTACACTTAATCAACCTCACGGACTTAGAATTTAATTATATTTTTAAGTGATCTATTCTCCTATTATTTAGATAAATGACGATTCTATTTTTTATTTTTCTTTATTCAAAATTTTTAATGACGTCAACAGGCCATACACTCAAACCAATCAATATAATATGGATCAATATACAAGAGATATGAATACAATGTGCTCACTGACACTCATATACAACGGCTCTAAATGTACAAGTCTAATGAATGACTAAAGTACTCTCATTCTTTTAGAATGTTGGTGGCACAATCTGTTGTGCCACCGGCTTCTCGCTCATCAGAGATATTAGCCCTTACGCAATATTTCTTTCAGAAAGCTTTGCTAGTGTTGCACTTGTATAGACTCACTAGGGTCTGTGCTTGCATCAAAAGTAAATAATTGTGGTGCAAACTAAATTGTAATTAACAAGATATGATTCATGAACAATTACACAAAGTATCCATTTTAGGCATAAAGCATTTTGTAACACCAATTGTTAATGTGATTCATTTATATTTTAACTTAATTTTAATTTCTATCTCATAATAATTATGAGATAAAAATTGTTTCGTGACTATAGTATTTCAATAACAAATATATTTTAGGACTCCTGACAACAGATATCATAAAAGTGGAAAAAAAATAAACTAAGAAATTGCAAATAAATATTTGTATATTTAATAGTATTATAATTATATTACATAACATTTGATGATTATTGCCTTTTTGTTTCGCCCGATTACTATTTTATTAATGATCAAGGTTTTCAAACAATTAAGTGGTTGATAAAAAAAATATATCTTAAGTTTTACAATAAAATTTATTGAAGCCGCACAAATTCTTTATCAAGTGACAATTGTATCAGATCCTTAGCATTGTTAAAAGAAGAAGAAGAAGAGGAAGAGGAAGAAGAAGAAGAAGAAATCTTTAGCAAAGGCAGCTAATTAAAATAGTGAATTATTAGATAAAAAAATTACGGGAAAAAAATAGAAATCTTGATATTTTGATGAGTGGGTTACCATGGTGATTTCAGATTTTTCAACAAAGAGTTGAAGATGACTGGACGGAGAGAAATGGTGAGAACCAGAATGCTTTGTACAACAAGATGCACGCAGATTTAAATAATTGGTTTGATTGCCACTAAGTGAAAGTAAAAGGCATTATTTGGTATTGTTAGTTTTAAAATAATATTATAAAATTTTTTAATAATTTTTAGATAAAATTCATTTATTTTGAATTACTATTTAATTTTCAATTTTATTTTATAAAAATTATATAGTTAGAGTAATAGTATGACTAGATCACTTTAATATTAAATATTTGTTAAAGATAGTGTTATTGTATATTTATAAATTAAAATTTATAATATAAAATTAAAAAATTTAACCAAAAAAAAAACTGAAGAGTTGGATGGTAATATGGTATACGGATGTGTAGTACAATTCTGCTACTAAAATTTATCGGCCCAAATGATCATTGTTCGTATTAAAAATTCAAAAATATTCACATAATAAAATTTCGCTAAATAATATCCATACCTATTTTTTAGAATGAAATTTTTTTTTATGCTTGAAAGTTAATTTTGGAGCATAGAGAATTTTTTTTACACTTGAAATTCAAAATTTAGGCATTTTTAAATGAAATTATGTTATGTGATTATTTTTTAATTTTTAATATAATGATTAATTTTGCTGAAATCCCAAATTTATATGCACTTATTCGTTTAATCTAATTCAATCAGTCATCAAAGCCTGCAATCGGTTATTTGATGAGTTAAATAGTTAAATTTACGTTGAATGATTTTTAAATAATTGGGACAGTTGCATGGAATTTGCTAATCTGGACATAGATTACGACAAGTAAGAGTGGATCCATTGGCGCCGCGTTTTAGAGACGAAGGAAAGGGCTAAACGTTCGCAATTGCGAGCGATTTGGGTTTTTTTGGTATGAAGGGAAAGCAATCCGAATTATATTAGATAATATTATTTATACACTGAATTAATTATTAATTCAATATTTAAAGCAATTGCGTAATTCAAGTCGTTAAAGCAACTGAAAAAAAAAAGTTCTCCTACATTATTATTCTTCAAAAAGAATAAAATTCATTTGTATTTTTATGTCTAATAAGGGAAGATCAAATTTTGTGTATGTTCATTTATATATAATAAATATGAGTTAGGATCCTTTTAAATTAAAATTTTGATGTATAATAATAACGCAAATTTTTATCTATTAAATTTATAGAATTCAAAATGGGACCCCATCTCAATATGTACTGGTATTATGTCATACCTTGTGGCTTAATAGTAAAATAAGTCACGTTGACAGATCACCACGAAATATGTTCATCTTGGTATCTAAAGAAGTCACCGAGGTATGCCTTCCAGAGAAGGTGACCGCGGAATTTCTCCATGACGAGGTGGCTGCAGAATGTCTTTGTGACGAAGTGATCACAGAATGTTGTAAGAAGAGGCCACCAAGATATTTCTTTTAGAAGGGATGGTCGTGGAATGGCTCCATGTATGACGAGGTGCTTCTTGATAAGGTGACTGCGTAACGTCTCATGAGGAGATGACCATAGAATGTCCTAAAGAAGAGGCCACCAATATATGTCTACCGAAAGAGGTGACCATATATGATGTCGCCTCATCACCAACTTGACACGTAAGCCCTGGTATATTTGACAAACAAATCTCTCACCCATACTCTTTATGTCATGATCATTGTGAATCAAAGAGACCTTCTCTAACCATCAAAATATGTAGTACGTCGGACCATGACAAAATAACTCTTCAACAGGCATAATAAGTGTGTTTGTCCGCTTGTTCGTTAAAAATTAGAGGCAGAAATATAGGAATCAACATATATATGAAAATATCATTTTTGGCTGTTAAAAAATTAATAATATTTTCTGTCATTCGAATTAGAGAAGACTTGAGTTATTTTTTAATAATAATGATTAAATATAATGTATATAAAAATTATAATTCAAAATTAATATAATATAAAAATTAAAATTTCGAATTTTATATTTAAAGATAAACAAATGGTTGACTCGGTTTTCCGATTGCAAGCTGCCACCAACTTTGGGGTCGACATTTAACTTTGTCAGCCTTGACTTGCTTTGGTATTGACAGACCCCTTAACGTTTAAGATACTACTTCAATTTCCGAGCAAGTTGAACCTACAATTATTAGAATTTGTCCAAATAAATTTACTAGTATATTAGCAATCAAAGCTATATGGTACTTAAATAGCATTTTAATTAATTGAAATTTATTTGCGGGGGAATATTTACTAATATTTGGTATAAGCCCATCAAGAAATCGCGGACTAAGTAATTTAATTTTCATGTTATCTAGAATAGTTAATGAAATAAAATATTAAAAAAAGAAAATAAAAGAGATTAAATTCTATAGCCAGTTTATAAATTATTTTTAATTTTTTTAATATTTCATACAATCAAGACTTACGTCATTCACAAAATAAATTAATTTTTTTGGATAAAATTAGTGCAAGAGAAACAATAAAATTTATTTTAAACAACTTTATCACTATATTTTAGAGGATAGGGTTGGGAATGCTGCTTATGAAAATATATTTTATTTTTTTTATTAATATTAAAATTTATTTATTTTTAACAGCTATTCTTTCATGTTCTAACAACTCAAGATGCTACAAAATTACGCAATGATAAAATAAAATTTTGCATAAAATATATAAACAAGAAAGAATCTAAATAAGATAATCTTGACAGCTATTCACCATATTTTATGCTTCAAAACTGCAGTCATTTGAGCAAGAAACTCCGAGTCAAAAGGCTTATCTGTCATTGAGATGAGGCAAACTAATATTACTAATCTCATTAATCATTTTAAAATTTGTACCGCAAACAAATTTGTCAAGTGACAGGTCAATTAAAAAGGTTGACATTTTATTTAGCTTGAGAACGATTTTATAATGGTAAGTCTCTTGCCTTGCATCATCTTCTTTCATTATTTATTAGTGTTTCTGTAATAAATGATTAAATTGTTTAACGATAATTAATTTTTATAATAATTTTTGTTGAAGTAGTGTTAAAAATATAAATTTTATATTTGTGTACAAATTAATTTAGTATATTACTATTAATTAATAAAAATAAAAATTTAATTTAACTAATAAAAATAAATAATGTGAACTATATAATAACTAATACTATCACATTATATTAGTTTGTATACCAGATTGTACAAAAGATTTTGTATCTTTAACATTAATTTTTTCATTTGATTGTTTATGGCCGTTTATCTTGTACATTTTGTATTTGATGAGACTATTTATTAACCGCCTTAGAGTTTACCTAAAATATCTTAAAATATTTGTTTATTCTTTTAATATTAGGATTTTTCTTCTCCTAAATCTTTGTTTTTTTATTAATTTTGCTTCATTTAAAAAGAAAATGATCTATCATTTATCAATAATAATAAATTTTTATCTTTTTAAAATTATTTAATGAAATATATGTTCTCAAAAGATTTTTCTGCTCCGATATTTATAAAAGGATATTCCTATTCAAAAAACCATGAAATATTTTCGACATCCACTGTCGTCAGTCGATCTTCTTATACTTTAAGCTTTATTACCGTTATTACTTATTTTCAGTTTATTTATTTATTTTTATATGAAAAATATATTTTTGGAGACTATTTATTTTTGTCTTATTCGTCTCAATTTATCAATTAAGGTAATTGAATTTTTTTTTTTTAATTTTAATATGCTTTTTAAGACAATTTTTTGTTAAAAGAAAAAAAATTTAACATTTGATCTAAATCTTAGAAGTCTAAAAATCTTTATTATGAAATATATTTACAAAAATATCACGATTTAATTAATTTATTTATATTCTTACTCGTATAAAAATCTAACACTTTTTTCTTTATTTTGAAAAGATACTTATTTTTCATTAAAAAATTACTTAACTAAAAAAGTTTTATATAACAAAATAATAAAATTATTATTTTATTTTATTTTATTTTAGATTTATCAAGTTAACTTACAAATTAAAAATATAAATATTTATTTTTATATAAATAAATTTTAAAAATTAAGATTTTATTATTTATTTAACATGATATAAAGGAAAAAAACATTATTTTTGAGACATTTTTTATTTGAAAAAGCAAGCAACTGAATATTTATATTCAAATTTCAAACAAAAAGATAAATAGATCATTCAGATCTAAACATTTAGACATTTTATAATTTAAATTTTTTAGGCATTCAATGCAAAAAATAAACTCTACCTTAGTTAATAAACGAACTCGAATGTCTAGAGATATAACATTTGTTACTTTTGTGTGTTTTAATCAAATTCAAGGGACTTAAACGAAATTTACCGATACTACAAATTCACGAAACATAGGAAGTATTACAAATTGTATGCCCATCCCATTTTATATTCCACAGACACGGTTTTGACAAATTCTAAGTCTGATTTAACATTGAAAAAACGGAATAAATTCTGCATCTTTAACATTAAACATAATTATTTCCAACTACCACTTGGAAACTTAAGAGACTTTAACGAAAATAATGGATGTCAAAATATTGAACATTACTTTAGAATTAATGGGTTGCACAAAATATTGTAGTGTTGTTATCGTTTTTTCAGCTACGTATAAGACAATCCAAGTAAAAAATAATTAAATTGAATGCTCTATTTTCTAAGGTTATTTTAAAATTAGGATTTTTATTTTAATCTAAAGATCATTAAACATGGTGTGGTTACAAATTTTTATTTTTTTAATTCTTTACTTTGAAAATTATATGTCATTGCCAAAGACAAAGTAAATACTCTCTATTATAACAGTTTGTAGAAACAATTTTATCTCTAGCATTTTTAATGTAAAAAATATTATTTTAAAGTCATCAAACAAAATTTTTATTTAACGTTTTTAAATAAGAAGTGGAATCGAAAAAAGGACTCAAACGATAAAATGTGATAAATTACGTACTTCTTTAACAAAAATGAAACTTAAAGAACCTAAATAATAATTACCTCATTCATCATCATCTTTGACTTTCTTTTTTAAAAGCCGCTACAATCAGGTCATTTAAATCTCCTCGCACATTCTCATCTGTACGGATTTAGCCTGCATTTGCTCCATCCTGTCAACTGCAAGTTTTTTTGTTTCAGAACTCTCCAATCACCATGACTATTCCTTCATCAAAACATCAAGGTTTGTGTTCTTCTCTTTTTCTGCTCAAGTTTCTCGCTTGAATTGTGATAAAGTTTATAAATGAGAAAGTTTACAATATCTCTCTTGTAATGTAAACAAATTATTTGTTTAATTGTCTAATGAAGTTTTGCATTAATAAATATGTAGAATTATTTTGACATAATATCAATAGATGATCATCTATATATACATGGACATATTCAAAAATTTATTTTCGGGGGGCTAAATTTTATTTTAATATTATTACGTAAATTTCAATAAGACAATTATTTTTTAGATATATATAATGAGCATTTTTTTATTAAAAAATAGAATATCTTTATATGTACAAAAGAGCAGCCAAAAAAATTAAAATAAAAATATACGATACTAACAATTATTAGAGTGGTGCCCTAAAATTTTTCAAAGTAATCAAAAAATATCTATCACTAATTCTGAATTAATACGTCAGCAAATTATTTTTCAATGTAAATAATTATACAATAAACAAGAAACTGATTTTTCATTTTTTTTTTAGTGTTGTTTTATAAATTTTATAATTAAAATTCTATTTCTATTATTGTTATGGAAACGAATTTAGGAAATTTTTGAGATAAAAAATATAACTCTTATTATTTAGAAAATTTTTGAGATAAAATAATGATTAAATTAAAAAATTAAAATGACTGACATATAATTATATCATTACTAGTCAATATTTCTTTAATTAAAAACAAAATCATTAGCTGACATTTTTTATTTTTGTCATTATCTTTTAATATTCAAATTTAATAAAATTCGTCTGTACTAAATAAAATTATTAGCTCAATATTTTAATTCTTATTATTAAATTTAAATTTTATTTTTCAAACTCGGCCGACCCAACCCCTCCGTCCATGCGTATATAATTATTATCACATATATAATAATTGAAATAAAAGTAATTATTTAAAGAGAATTCCTGTCCGTGCACGACTTTATGATACTGTGTTAAATATTATGATGTTGAATAAGGCTTAGCATACAGTCTTGTTTCTTGTAGGGAGATTTATTTTTTCAGTTAAGATTATCTTAGATACAATAATTTTCATAAAATCCATCGAATAAAAGTATGATTGTTTTCTTCAAATTTATTTTTTATATTGCCATATAAGTTAGTGACAGAAATTCATTTGATAGAAGTAAAAGCTTTTTATATTGTTATTATTTTACTATTTTTTACTAATTAATTAGATTTAATAGTTATGGAGATATAATTTTTATTAAAATTATATTTATACAGAATAATGTAATAATTTCATGACAATTGTCACATATGCTAAGAAATTATATTTTCTTTCTTTCACCAAGAAAATTTCAGCAATATTTGCATGGATGATTTCGTAGATTTTAATATATCCCATTAGTTAGTTGTGGATTTCTTCAATGCTTATGCCTGAATTTAATTAAAAGCCAAAAGAAAAGTCAGTTGTTATCTAATTATTTTTTCCAAAAAAGAGTCTTCCATCTTTTTTTTTCAGAAAAAAGAGTTCTTGATAGTTATGTTGTTCATTGACCTAATGTTTTTATAATTAAAAAATGGCCAAAATTTCAAAAGACACAAATATAAATCGACAGTCAAAACTCCTCAACTGCTTTAGCGATCTTTTTTCTTATTTCCATATCTTTAAAACCTTTTTCTGATATTTATCTGTTTGATGGTGTTCATAGTTTATTCTGCAAATGTTATTAGCTCGTAACAATATATAATATTATGTAACTAAATAATGACGCGATTAAATAATAAGATCAACTTATTAGAGGTATAGTTATTTTGTTGTTGATTCAAATAAATACTTGACTTGTACTTATCACGGATGATATTGACACGAGTGGCCGGAGTGCTTACTTCAATTTACCAGGATTAGATGTTTCTCTTGCATTCCCTCAGGCAACTCCAGCAACTTCAAAGTTTCCTCCTTGTGGTAATAACAATGAGCAAATTCTTCTTCATTTTTTCTAAAAGCTGAAGTTTCTTGACCATATAGAAGCAAAATAACATTTTGAGAATTCTCTTTGCGACAACTTATTTTCTACCTTGTTCTTTGAATGTCACAGCATCTGACTATTTCCAATTTGGTGATCTATTGACTTGGGAAGAGCAGGCTATTCGTTTGAAAGTGAGAGAGTTTGCGGAGAATGAAATAGCTCCAATAATGGCCGAGGTATCTTCAGGAATAGTGAATAGTGATTAGGATTTGATCATTATCTTCGGCATTGATATATAAATTTTCTTTTATTCCAGTATTGGGAGAAGGCAGAATTTCCATTTCATGTTATTCCGAAGATTGGTGCGCTGAATATTGCTGCTGGAACAATAAAGGTGATTTGTTTTCCTTCTTTATTTATTTATTCGCCATTTTTTTGAGATGAAAAATTGTAGTCCGTCGGAGGTTAAGCTGGTTTCTGACTCAGGGTTATGGCTGTCCTGGTCTGTCTATCACTGGAGCTGGTATTGCTCTGGCAGAAATTGCCCGCGTTGATACGAGTTGTTCTAGCTTCATATTGGTGCATTCCTCTTTGGCAATGCTCACTATTGGTGAGAATTGAGATGTTTTTATCCTCTAAATAGCATGTTACTTGCTATATCTTTCATTTCATTTGATTGTTTTAACCTTATAAATTGTCTCTGGAATCAAAAATATATAGCATTATATGGATCAGAAGCACAGAAACAGAAATATTTACCTTCTTTGGCTCAGTTGAAAACCATAGCTTCTTGGGTAAGTAACTGCCTTTTGGCATTCTATAGTGACTCAGAATGTTAAAATTCTAAATGAATTTTAGGAATACAACGAATCCTCATATATATTCTTTCACCTCTTAAGGCTTTGACCGAACCTGGTCATGGGAGTGATGCAAGCTCTGTGAGTACGACAGCTACAAAGGTCAAATTTCTCAGCTTCTTAATTTTATCTCTAAGTTTCATTTACTGTGTATAATGGTCTAGTTTTCATGTGATGTTCTTCCTGTTTCCT
>JAWDEX010206388.1:0-11069 GCA_035221805.1 Trichilia hirta
GTCGACGTAAAAACTCCTTGGAAACTATTTGAAATCACAGAAAAACGAGCTAAAAGTGAAGTCAGATTAGCGGCGAATAAACTCCGACGCTCAAGTCAGTGAAATATTACAGGGCTAAATAAAAAGAGAGAGATTATGAGTATTTGAATATTTTATCGATTTGGGAGGCTGGGTTCGAAAAAAGTTCGTAAGTGCAGTAATTATCTCGACTGCTCAAAGGCAACTCTCTAAAAGTTTCTAAGTCAAGAAAAGAATAAAGTCCAGCCAAAAAAGAAGAATTCGAATCCTACTACATGCATAACCTTCACTTTTTATAGAACTCCTGCAAGTGTGAGCATCGGAGAACGAGAATTTGATTTGATAGGAGTAGGTATGGTGGTTGGATCAATCTTTTCACTACTTTTCACCACTTCTTTACGTTAGGTCTGGCTTAACAATGAGTGCTTGTAACTTATCGTGCACGGCGTTATCTAACGTGACCTGACGCCTGAACAATTATTTGAACAGCGTAGTTATTGGTCCCATTCTCAACTCCTATTTTTGAAAGAGGCCTGGGAGTCGCCTCGGTAATCAAGAAAGGATCGCCTCGAAAATCAAGGTGGGTGCCGAGAAACTGAGGCGATCATACCAGGTTACAGTTTCTGATTAGTCAAGTCTGGAATCAGGAAGCTTTAGACAGTAATCAATCTCGGATCGACAAATATCATCAACATTATCAATGGTAAATATTCCTTAAGTAGTCAAGACTTGTGTTTGATAGTGGAGAAATTAAGTCTTTAGGGTTTGAGATTGATAAAATAATTGGTTACAAATGAGTTGATGGACTTTTATTGGTTGAAATTATATTTTTTCAGTTATTAGGAAATCTTTGGTTGGGTAAAACGTGTTGATGGCTGGTATAATAAGAAAGAATTTTTTTGGCTTAGATGGTTTTGCCAGGATTTTGGTTTGGTGAAGATGGAAGAGTGTGTCTACAAGGACATTTGATTTTCCCTTTATATGTGAATTGTAAAGTTAAACTAAAAAAATCAAGAGGACCATTGTAGTAGCTAAGCATTTGGAATTTGTCGTTGCTTGAATTAGAGCATCTTTGAAAATGAACACACGTCCATTTTAATTTGAACAGTATGGATAATAATTTGGAATTGAAATCTTTCAATGCCTCTTTTGACTACTGGGATTTCTTTCAAAATTAAGTGGTAGTGTTGTTCATCTATTGAAGAACTGTCACTTATACTTTTCTTTTTTCAGTTACTTCTTTAAGGAGTATCGCTACCTAGTAATAATCACTTGCATCTGTCTGAAATATTCTTTTTCTTAAGAAAGGAATCTAGAGAGGTAAAAGATAACGTGTGAATTATTTTATTTTCTTAATAGCTATTCTTAGTTCTTTGGACCATGATGGGGCATCTTTTTTAAGTATATTTTGTAATGGCTTGATAATAAAGGATAACTTCAAAATGAAGTCTATTATGTAATTAATAATGCTAAAAACATTTTGAGCTTGTTTGTGGATGAAATCTTTATCTGAGAATTCAACAGTTATTGACCAATATATGGCTTTGGCATGGGTTTGATTTGTAATTTTCATTTCAAAGAAATTAATCTTTTCAACCAAAAAAACACATTTTGTTGATGAGAGTATTATTTCATGTGATAGGACAATATCATGGTACTATTTGAGATGGTTGATATATGTTTTTTCAATTGGTAAGAATAGTAACAAATCATCAATTTAAACTAAAAGATAATTTAATATAGGGGTAAACAATTTTACCATTACTTTCTAAAATATGGATAGAGCTATTTTGAGATCGAAGGGTATAACCTGCCATTGGAAATACTAATGAGGAATACAAAATGCAATTTTATATCTTTCTTCAGACAGGATTTTAAATTGCTAAATTCCTGTTTTAAGATTAAACTTAGAGAAAATCTTTGCTTGCAAGAGATTTACAAAGAAAACTTATTTGTTAGGAATTGAAAATTTATCATAAGCTAAAAATAAATTTAGCCAACGATAATTAAAGACTAATTTTAATTTTTCTCTGATATATTTACTATTTTCATTGTGATACAGAAACCTTAACAAGCCTATAGTGATTAGGTAGACTCGACAAGTTCTTCTTGTTGTAGTTTCTATAAAAAATATGCCACTAAAACCAATCGTATCATGTAATTCAGGGATATTACCACATTGTATATATATCTCTTTATAATTTGTAATTAGTTGTAAATTTATTTACAATTAATAAAATAATAATTTATTTATATGATTTTTTATTTATTCAGTAGCTATTTTATTTTATAATATGATTATTAATGCAAAATGAGATCCTGTTATGTATTATGTATCAAGATTCTATCTATAATGAGTTATGAATATGAATATAGAATTTATAATTTAAATACATTCAAATAAGTTTTTAATTTTCGTGACATCATTAGGGACGATAATATTGCATAACTGGTATATTTTGTCACTGCCAATAATTAGTATTTAATGCTAATGATTGAGCTACGAGTCTCATATTACAAGATTATAAATATGGATATTATGTTTATGAACATATTATTGAACGTGACCAAATGCGACAAATCACATAGGTGATTATTCATAATCAATAATGTGTCACACAGCCGTACTAGTATACCATTAATCCTTTGATCTAAGATATCATAGCTGCTCTTTACACTAAGGCATATCGTTTACTTGTGTATATCGCATCGGGCTAATTACACATAAGGAAAGAAGCTTACTGGCAATGCATTCTTATTCTATGAGAATAAGTGATGATTAAGATAGAATTTGCTGGCTCATATATTTGAGCTTGAGGCAAAGGTGTCATACACGAAAGTTAAATCTCTGGTCGGAGTACATATATTTGAAATAAGTTTTGCGAATGAGCGAATCTTATAGATGATATAAGTCTCTGATCTAACGATTGAATTAGGAGTCTGATA
Organism: Trichilia hirta; assembly: GCA_035221805.1. Classification (NCBI taxonomy): domain Eukaryota; kingdom Viridiplantae; phylum Streptophyta; class Magnoliopsida; order Sapindales; family Meliaceae; genus Trichilia; species Trichilia hirta. The sequence continues at coordinate 2,965 of JAWDEX010206388.1, forward strand.
ATTTTATGACCTCCACTCAATCAAAAGTCGACAGCAAAGAAACATTACTACATGGACATACGATTATATGTGCTGATTTAAAATAATTATTCATCATGTCTGAAGGTCATGATATCTTGATAGATGCCACTCATAATCATTGAGAACTTTGAATATAATATGTTATGTTAAAGTGATGCAAAGTATTTGTATATAATTATGTCTAGTGATTTACATATTAATTATTATACCCAAGTATAGGTAGTCTTATTATAGTATAGTCCAGTGAGTCCAAGTGTCGTATCCACAGGGAGTGTTTTTCCAAGAGTCCAATTGGTTTGTGTCAAGATAAAGTCCACTAGTAAAGGTCCAAAGTGTTGTATCTTGAATGTTTATTATGCAATTTGTTAAAATATCGAACCCAAAAGCTTGGAGTTCTTATTTCAACTGGTGTGATGGCCTCAGCGATATAGGTGAGATTAAATAGAGTTTTGCCTGTAGCCATCTTCAGGGTCGTCCTGAGGGCCCACAGAACTTGTGACAACTCATCCACCCAGCTCTCTTTATGGTCTCTAAGTTTTTTTCTCAATAGCTGTTTAATTAATTTGTTGGTAGCCTTAACTTGTCTATTAGCCTTGGGATGTGTAAGAGAGATGAAACGTAAGTCAATGTGTAACTTGTTGCAAAAATTTTAGAAGTTAACATTGTCAAATTACTTTTTATTATCTGTTATTATTATTCTAGGAATATCGATGCAGTAAATCAAATAATTTTCTACGAATACCGTAATCTTCTTCTCAATTATTGGGGCTAAAGGCTTAGTTTCTATCCACTTTGTGAAGTAGTCTATGGCAACTATGACAAATTTTATTTAGGCTCATCTGATGGGCAACAGATGAGTCAGATCAAACCTCTATTGTGTAAATGGATAGGGACTCACTAAAGTGGTAAGCTTCTCTGGTGGTCGACAAATTATAGCGCCGTACAACTGACATTCTTGGCAACTTCTCATTATTTTGACTGCGTCTTTGAAGAGTATGGTCCAATCATATCTTTGCCTCAGAATTTTGTGAGCTAAGGCTCACCCACCTTCGTGGTTATCACAAGAACTCTTATAAACTTCTTGTAATACTAAGTGCGTATCATCCTTTCCCAAATACCTCAAGTATGGCAAATTATAACCGCGTCAATAAAGAATGCCATTCATTATAGTGTACTGGGTCACCTAATTTTTGATCTTACGAGCTTATTTCTCATCCTTTGATAGTTTTCTTTCTTATAGGTATAGCTTTAAAGGAGTCATCCAGGAAGAATCATCTCGCACAGTGAGCAATTGCCTCGAGCAGACATCCTCATTTATGCTCTTCTTGACTAAGATGGCTATTGGTATGAGCCTGAGAGCCTTCTTATGAAATGTGGATGGCATCAGCTCGACTATTTTGTATCTTGAAAATTGATTTAGCCTTAGATTTGCAAAACCTTTTTATTTGTTCATTAACCAATGCAAGGTAGCGCTACATGTTCACTTCGATTGCGCAAAATTGACCATTTACTTGCTGCATCACAAATTGCGAATCTCTTTTTCCTTTAATATTATCACCACCAAGTAGAAGAGTCATTCGTAAGTTAGCTAATAAGGCTTCATACTCGACTTTATTATTGGTAGCAAAAAACTCGAACTAGAGTGTACCCATAATTTTCTTGCCCTCAGGACTTTCGATTATAACCCCTGCTCCAGAACCTTAAGTATTAGAGGCCCCGTCAATAAAAATTTTCCAAGGTTGAGTTAGGTCGGGCAATCGTATCTCTTTATTGCCTATGTCGTGAGATTTTTTGACTAGCAGAGACTCTGAGATAGTGTGTTAAGCGATAAAATCAGTCAAAACCTGTCCTTTGATGGCCTTCTATGGCTTGAACTTTATGTTAAATTCACTTAGTTCAACGCACCACTTCACCAGCCTTCCTAAAAGGTCAGGTTAGTGCAAAATTTGCCTTAAGAGCTGGTCAATAAGGATGACAACATGGTGAACCTAAAAATATGGGCAAATCTTTCTTGCTGCGATTACCAAGGCCAACGCTAGCTTTTCTGGCTCTGAATACCTAGTCTCTGCATCGAAAAATAATTTACTCATATAATAGATTAGTTTTTGTACCTTATTTTCATCTTTTTTTGTCAGGATAGCGCTGATGGCTTGGTCACTAATGGCTTAATATAGGTAAAGGACGTCTTCAGGCTTGGAGCTCATTAATACTGGAATTATGGTAAGATACTGCTTCAATTTTTGAAAGTTGGTTTCATATTTCGGTGTCCATTCTGCCAGTTTTCCCTTCTTGATAAATTAAAAAAATTTAAGGTATTTATCCGTCGCTCTAAAGATAAATTGGAGAAATGCAACGATCTGTTCGGCCAAACTCTGCATCTCTTTTACTGTAGAGGATGACTTTAACTCCAGGATCATCTTTACTTTTTGGAGATTTGCTTTTATGCTGCGCTCACTAACAATGAACTCCAAGAATTTTTCTGAGCTAACACCGAAAATACATTTTTCTGGGTTCAGCTTCATGCTGTATTTTTTTAAGAGAGCGAAAGTTTCCTCTAAATGTTTAATATAGCCATGCCTTTCTTTCGATTTGGTTATCATATCATCTATATAAACTTTCATGGACGAGCCTATAAAAGGCTTGAATATCTGATTGACTAAATGTTGTAAGGTAGCCCTAGCATTTTCCAAATCGAACGACATTACTCAATAACAATATAGCCCTTGATCAATAAGAAATAAAGTCTTTTCCTCGTCAGGAGGATGTATGGCTACTTGATTGTATTCGAAGAAAGCATCCATAAAACTTAGGAGCTAATGTCCGACCGTGGAGTCCATCAGCTAATCAATTTGAGGAAGAGAAAAGCTGTCCTTCGGGCATGCTTTGTTTAAATTGGTAAAATCGACACACGTTCTCTACTGTTCACTCGCCTTCCTCACCATGACCATATTAACTATCCAATCAGGATAATGGACTTCTTTAATGAACCCGGCCTTCAGAAGTTTATTGACTTCTTCGGAAATGGCTTGCCTCCTCTCCTGATTAAATACTCTATTTTTTTATTTTATGGATTTTGTCAAGAATCGTATTTTCAACTTATATGTGATGATTTCTGAGTTTATTCTAGGTATGTCACTGTGGCTCTATGCGAATAAATCTTTGATCCGACAAAGGCACTCTTCTATCATCTAAGCCTCATCATAGCTGAGATGAGCACCAGTTCAGACGATCTTTCGGGGGTCAAGATTATTCATGATTATTTTTTTCAATTCTTCTGTAGACTAAATAATGGGGTCGTCGTTGGACAAGGTATTATTTTTCTTTTGCCGACTTGTCTTCCCTTGTCCCAAATTGTTGTCCTCGACTTTTTTGTTTTCCTGATCCCAATTCCTCTTAAAAATATAGTGGATGGCCTTGGAGAAGATTACAAAATATGATCGTGCTTCCCTCTGGCTTTCTCGTATTATGCCAACTTCATTACTGACCCGAAACTTTAATTTTAGATAATGGATACTTTTCACTATCTTGGTAGCTAAGAAAAATGATTGACCCAGTATGATAAAATATAACATCGACAAATCTATTATTTAGAATTCGATTATGGTGATTCTTTGGTGGGGCTTGTCCCTCATGGTTACCAGTAAAGACACTATACCCAGGGGTATAACACAGAATTTTTCAAAACTATGTAAGGCAGATTTTAAATTCCCTAGCCTTACGTCCGTAATGTCTAATGCATCTAAGGTGTCTTTAAAGATGATGTCAGTAGAACTTCCTGTGTCAATGAGGATTCAACTGACTTCTTTTCTGCCTACTCTCATTGTAACTACTAAAACATCATTATAAGGGTAATATATGCCTACCTCATCTGCATCGATTAACATTATTGACACCAATACGACCCTTGGCTTCTTTGCCTCTCGAACGTTCATAATGTAAAAATTATTATTAGGATTCAATAGTGAGTATCTAGAATAATATTTCCTGAATCAATTTAAATTTTCTTAGCTTAATAGGGCTCCCTGGCCTCGAGATCAATCAGCAATTGTTCCAAGTATTGATTTTTTGCTAAGAGATCAATTTGTTTTCTCAAATAAAAGTAATTATTAGTGCTATACCTGTAACACTAGTGGTAATCGCAAAATTAACGGCCAAAAATATTAGCCTTTTCAAACTTGATCGAGGTCGGCTTTGTCACATAGAGCCCATTGTTTTTTATATAGCGCAGAGATTGCAAGAGGGGAACATTCAACTGAACGAAATTCCTTTTGCTCACATGAGCCATTTGATGTTATTCTCTGTTTGAGGCAAGCTTCTTAACTATATACCTTTGTCTGAATTATCGAGAATAACTGTCACCTCTATCTTTTCACTCAGTATGTTCATGTTTTCTCAAATCTCCCTTCGAAAAAAGTATCCTATCATTTCGCTCAGGGTGATTCACCTTTTCCTCTATCTTTCTTAGGAATACCTGGTCCTTTATATTTATTTTGTCAAATAACTTCTTTCGGGTGGTCTCGTATATGGTAACTAATCGCTTGTTAATAGCATACCATCCCATCTCTATTTGGAGCTCTCTATTTAATCCTTTCAATATGAGTGGATGGTGGAATGCCCCCAATTATATTATGTCCTCATAATATCTTGATACAAAATTTTGAAGACTCTCAATGGGACCCTGCCGCGATAAAAGGAGAGCGTTTGGGCTACGTGTGGTCTTAATAATGCCTCAAAACTCTTTCACAAAGTTTTAGTTTAATTATCGAAAACTCTTAATAATGCCTTTTGAGAGGCTTCTGAACCACACCTTGAGTTGCCTTCCAATATCAACGAAAATAATCAGTACATTTGAGGCTTGCTTAGCCCTTGAATATACATTATTTTTCTAAAAGTGTTCAGATGCAGAACAGGGTCTGTCTTTCCTGTATAGGGTGTGATCTGTGGCATTTTAAACTTTTTGAGAATAGTTAACTCTAGTATATTCCTAATGAAAGAGGAGTCACTGCATTTCTCTGCCTCAGAATTTTTGCCTGTAATCTTAGTAAACTTGCCTTTGTTTTCCCGATCCTAACTTCCTCTAATATCTTCTTGACATAAGTTTCTATCATCTGAGGGTCGGCAGGACAGGCACTGTAATCTCGGGACCTGATCTCATCAAGTTGTGATCGCAGGTCCATCGTGGTATATCTTGGTTTGATGGTGATTCTTGGGTCTATTTTAGGGCTATATGGAGTAACGAACATCATTGGTTTATTGCCACCATCCATTCTCGTTTCGTCGTGGGCATCAACCTTGCTCTTTCTTTTATACAGATTGGTGAAAAAGTATTTTTGGTAACAGCTTTCTTGGTTGGGTATTGGACTTTTCAGCCCCTTTTCCTTTGAGGATAATCAGCCCTTACTTTTGAGGCTTCTAGTATGATTTGGTGCGTCCCTTCGTATTTTTGCCGCTGAATTAACACTCTCAACCTTGCATTTTCCTTTTTCAGCTATTGATTTTTGTGTTATAACTCAAGAATCTTCTGGTTATCAGTCTCCCTTGTATTTTTATGCTCCGTTGGCCCTATTTTTATCTGTCAGGACTCACACTCTTTGATTTTAATAGTCGCTCGACTGGTTGTACCTTCAGCATGGTGATCTTATACCTCATTTTTATCGGACAATTCTGTATTAGTCCTCTTTTCACTAATGTTTAGAGGACCCCTAGTTTTTTCTTTCTGCATTTTCTTAGAGAGACGACTATGATTATTCGCACGAAATACTTTTCAAGTTCCTTATTCAGGCTTTTAGCTCATTTTTTCACAGACGATGCTAACTATTGATGCCTAAATTCTTTCTAGATGAAGAATCTAGTGCACCACACAAATTTTACTATTGCGATCGATATAAAGGCCGTATAGAACAATGCTTAACTTTAAACAAGGACTCTCGGGAGACTACTTGAAATCAAAGAAAAATGAGCTAGGAGTGAAGCCGGATTACTGGCAAATAAACTCCAACGCTTAAGTTAATGGATCATTTAAGGCCAAGTTAAAGAGAGAAACGTATCAAGAGTGCTTGAATAATTTATCAACCAAGGATACCGGGCTCGAAAAATATTTATAGGGAAAGGCTGATCTTGACTAGTTGAATTTTCTTTCTTTCACTAAGTTGAAAAATGATCCAAGAAGAATTCGCTTTCTCGTGTAGCAATTTAACTATTTATAAGATTTTTACATATGTGAGTATCGAAAAACGGGAGCCTGATTAAACAGAGAAGGTATGGTCATTGGCAGGTCTTTCACCACTCTTCTACTCCAAACTAGGGGGTGAGAGAAATGAATGCCTGCAATTTGTAGGACAAGATATCTCTTAATATGATGGGACATTCAAGTATTTCTTAGGGCAATACGCCTACTCCTCCCATTTAATTCTTTCATTTTTAGAATATTAAAATTATATCACCTCAATAATTAGGATGACAGTCGAAAAATCGAAAAAATCGAGACTGCAAGATCGGGTCGAGTCGCTCATGAAATAATAATTAGTCGATAAAAGTCATCAATAATTATATTGATTTATTTATGAAAGGCATATACGAGAATATAGTCAATCCTAACATTATATTACTGCAACATCTAGATTGAGTGGTTAATTAGTGCATAAACAGAGAGCATGTGATGAAATATCTATCCAGTAGTAAACCAAAAATTGTTTGAATAATATTTCAGGACCCTGGTCAATCCAGTTTCGTTTATCAACTGCTTGAAGTCTATTAGAGACCATGCTTTTGTTAGTTCTCCATCAGTGACTGTAACTTTAGAAGATCATCTTACACTAGACCTTTTCAGGCTAACGTTGCAGAGGTCAGTTATTCTTATATTTTGAATTTATAACTGTTTATCTCCAGTTTAATTAATTAATTAATTAATTAATTATGTCACGATCTAGTGATTTCTGTAGATGGCCACTAAAACATTTGGACCGATGTTGTATTATCAAGAATCAACTAGCTTAGCAGAGTTTCCTTCGCCACGGTCTTTGAAACATCGGATAATAATTTCTACGAAAACACCAATAGAGTGCCTTGAAAAGGAAAACGGAAGTGTTTCTTCACTAAATATTAGGGGTTCACTAGATTCATCAGAGACATCACTTGAAGCGTCGGACAGCTGTCGAGATGATTTTAACAGTGAAAGTAGTTCCAACTCTGGAGCTCCTGCATACGGACGTTTAATCACCATCCATGCTGGAAAACCAAAGGGTCTTCTAAGAGATGAATTAAAAGTTGCAATTGATAAAGTGAAACGTCTCAGTTTGAGCGAACAGGAGCTCGAGAGAGCTGCCACATCTCATGGAACGGACGTTGTAAGGTATAAATTATAAATACATGTCATCAAATCAAACGCATGCAAGTAATTAATCAATTAATTTCTCTACTTATATTATTTTCCGGGGTCACAAAAGAATATTCGGATAGTTTGCCCAAGGGAACAAGAGTGAACTACTCCAATTATGAGCCATTTGTTGGATGGATTCACGAAGCTCAGACGATTGCATTCAGTATGCATGTTGAATTAGACTCCGGATCAGTGTTGAATCTGAAATTGATTGCTCAGAAAATTTGAGGGATTTCCAACTAATATTTTGCAGAATTAATTCTTATTTAATCAAAAACAGGGATACGGGAAATCTTTGTGGTTGATGCATGGAATGTTTAGAGCCAATGGAGGTTGTGGTTATGTGAAGAAACCAGATTTTCTACTGAATGAGGAGGTATATGATCCGAAAAGAATATTAGCAGTCAAAACAATATTGAAGGTTATAGCTTGGATGGGAGATCGATGGCTCTTGGATTTTAGCCATACTTATTTTGATAAATGCTCTCCACTTGATTTTTACAACAAGGTACAAATGATATATAATTCTATTAAAAATTTTGGCGAAACTAAATTACTATTGCTTGACCCTTGGGCCTTTTTGATAAAAGTTGGAATGGAATGGAATGAAATGATAGGTTCATAACGTTGGGGTGCCAAATGATAATACGAAGGAGGTTATTTTGGATGACTGGTGTCTTGTTTGGAATGAAGAATTTACATTTCC
>JAWDEX010206408.1:0-11069 GCA_035221805.1 Trichilia hirta
TTTATTTTATGGATAGATAGATTAGATGTTATTATCTGAATAAGGGTGATTATATATGAAATTAGGTGAAATAATGAAAATATGAAAATTGAATATATATGTTTGTAAATAAGAAAATGTTTAAAATTTAGTTTATAGAAATGACAAAGAATGCATGGTTGGCCTAAATAAATTGTGCATTTATTTTTGTATTTTTCTAATAATGCATTAGATAATTATTATTGTGATAATGATATAAAAATGTTAATTTTGGTTAATAAATAAATAAATAAATAAATGAAGAAAAGGTTTAATTATAATATCATAAGAACTATTTTGAAATGTTGTTGATGTTTGTATTTATGAATGTAAATGAATATTTAGGTCAAGGGAAGAAATTACAAAAAAAGTTGAATTTGGAAGTTTAAAATTCATAAAGACTAGTTGTATAAATTTGCGTAAGTAAATAAGCAATAAATAATTTATGATTATTTATCCTTTATTGTGGTCTTTATAATTGTGTTATAAGTATGCTATGCAAATATGTTGTGGATGGATATTCTAGTGAGGCCAAGGTTGGGCCAAGTGAGGTTACTGACTTTTATGTGATTATTAAAGTGTTGTAATTTGTGAAGTTATGATATTTGAGAAGTGAATATATATGGTTGTGATCATGCTTGCATTTGGACATAAATATATATAATGGTAATATTATTGATTGAAATGAAAAAGGTGTAGATACGATGAAATGTGAATGAAAATCACATTGGAGATTAATATTGAAAATGAGTATAATGAGATAGCATAAATTAGTTTGTTATATTGTGTAGGATTTTCTAGTGCCATATTATCAGGTAGGTAATAGTAATTATCTATTGAATGGTAGAGCTACTTGATGGCATCAAAAGAGTGCAATAATTGATTTATGATATAATATGATATGTGGTTAGGTAAGAGTAAATATTTTTTTGGAGAATATACTTGGCTAGCAAGATCCTTGAGAAAAGGCACTATATATACATAGGATAAGATGATCATGTAGACAAGAATAATTATCCAATTAGAGATGGGTCTTTTTAATCTGTGATATGATATATGGTTTAAGCATTATCTTGAAAAAATGAAAATGATAAAGAAAGATGCACTGGATAAGAGTAAAATTCCAACAATTATGACAAACAGGGCTCGAAAAGATCAAAATGTGTAAGTAATAAAATGGATGTTATTGGGTATATTTGAATATGAATGGCTGGTTGATAATTTGACTGGAAGAATGCTCTGTGATAATATGTTATATGATTTAAATATGATGATGAATATATGTGTGGTAGTATATATATACACATATACAACTATTTATACTTTGCATACAAATGTCATAATAATTTCTTAATAAATTATATTATTTATTTATTTATTAAGTGGACAGCTCATCCCTTGTCATATATTTTTTAGGTGATTAAAGTGCATTTTGTGATATTTTCTTACCACAAACTTTTGTGAGTTGGCGTTGCATGGATAGGTGGGTCACGGTGCAATGAGTCATGAGTCTCTTTCCTGATTGTATATGATGTTAGGGATATGATATTTTGTACTTAGGAACTTAGAATGTATTTACCTATAAATGTATATGATGTTGTGAAATGTAATATAGTACGGCTTTGTGATATCATAAAAATAACATACTTCTAGTGAGAAGAAGGATGAGAATGGTTGAAAAAAAATTGTCTTAATTGCTCATTAAATGTGTTATTTACTATAAAAAATAAATAAAAGACATGAGATAAATGATAGAAAAAGGGCATTACAGTTTTATTTTAGAGTTAGGTTACATTAAAATTAGAAATCTGGATATTTTGTTTGATTTGAATAAACAAAAAGGTTAATAAGTATGCAAGATGACATTACAATTAAGTTTGACAAAGTTTGTATAGGGGTGACAGATTCAAAGAATTCAAGTATTATGCTTTGGGTGATAAGGTTTAAGTGGTATACATGTGTGAGAGTAGATGAGTATGTTTATAAAATGGTTGATAATGGTATTATTGAAAATGTGCATATAGATTTCGATATTTCCAATTGTGAATCATATCAATAAGAAGATTCACAAAGAAGTGCTTACCCTTCCTCAAATAGTGAGTGAACTCATTTTCAAATCTTTTATTACTTTAAATATTTCATGAATAATTTATTGTTTTTCAACCTAGGGAGTAATTTATTTTATTGTTAGTTAGATAAATATTGAATAGCTTATGAATTTTTATACATTGATTTACATATGTGGTTAAAGGCTAAGTTTAATGCTAATGTTTTATAAACATAAAACAAATTTTGATATTTTATTTGACATTGATTATTATTTGAACTTTGTGTGATATATGATATGGCTAGTGAGTTGATATTGATAATGTGGCAAGTAGATCAGTATTAATGATGATACCTAAAGGCCAAATATATTTATTTGTTACAGTTATTGAGAGGTAGCTTAAGGACAAATCTATAGAGAAGATGCTTAGGTGAGTTCACCACAGGTGAGGTAGGTATAAGGGAGAACGATGTTATAAAGTAGCTCACCTGTAGAAGGTGTGTCGAGGATAGTCACAATGTCACTATGTGACTACTCAGACCAATAATAGTGGGGATGGGCATCATTTTTATTAAAAAAATATTTCTTAATATTTAAAAATGATCACTTTTGTTACTAAATTTTATATATGATAAGAAATGCCTGCTAAAGGTCTTAAATGGTTACCCAGGACAAGGGTAATATTAAGAAAAGGAGCCAACCTGAATTAGCTTTTAATAAAATGTACACAGTCCTAGTAATGTTTTATAAGCACTGTTTTATATATGTTTAAAACTGTGTATCAATGCTTGAGAAATGAAAAAAAATTGTGATAATTTTTTTTAGAACATCATTCATATGTTTATAAAATGGTTTTGATATCCTCATGTCTTCGATTTTTGTTAGATTATATTTATTTTTCGTTAGTCCATTCATAGAGACCTCACTTCACCCTTTTAGGTTAAAGACATTTAGAGAGGATTTGTGGTGAGATGGTAGATTCGAGAGGTAGCACATCTTTGGTATATAGGTAAACTTGACTCCTACACTTATATGAGTCCATTTAATATTTCTTGAGATAGTGTAATTGATTTTCTTTAAAGTTCTTTGATGTACAAGGAATTTGACACCTTATGAGTGATTGAGTACTTGATGTGTAAAAACCTAGTTCTAGAGAGCGGGGAGTGGCACTAAGGCGAGAAAGTCTAAGTAAAGAGTGACTCCTAACAATCTACTAGGATGGTTGAAGGTAAGGATGAACCGTTCTACATCGAAATGGGAGATGAAGTTATTAGGCTATATATTCTAAATTGTTAATAACGCTTTTTAGGATTGGTATTGGCCCGTTACTAAGAATAGAACTATAGGGCACTAAGGATTGGGTCAAAGCAGATAACATTGTTAACGGTATTAGGTTAGGTTTTACAATTGATACCATAGTCAACTCTTCTTTAGTACGATAATGGATTTGGGGACGAACCAAGTGAAAGATAGTGGTCCTATAATTACCCAGTCCTAGAGGGTGGGAGTGGCATTGGAGTTAGAGAGCCTAAGCAAAGAGCGGCTTTTACTAAGCTGCTAGGATGGTTAAGGGTAGTGATGAACTATCCTATATCAAAATAGGAAAGAAAGTTATTGAATTATATATGTGAATGTTGGTTCTAAATTGTCATTAAGGCATTTTGGGATGGGTGTTGGCTCATTATTAAGAAAAAAATTATAAGACTCAAGAATTAGGTCAAAGCAGATAGTATTGTTGATAGTATTGGACCATATCCTACATAATGTGTATTGATTGATTATTTTATCTTGTACTTGAGCATAGATATGTTTTATGAATTATGTTTCGTTATGAGTTTAAAATTGAGAATTTGTATTTTGTTTTGAGAATTTAATGAGATTTAGCTTCGGGTATACTTGGGTTACATTTTGGTCAATAGAATGTAACTTACCAATACCCTATTGTTGTCACATGTCGAATTTCCAGAACTAGGGTATGACCCTTTTAGCATTGCTTTCTTCTTTCACTCTCTCTCTCCTTTTTTTTTATTCTTTGAATCAAGCATAGACTTAAGAATTAGGAGTTAATACTAATCTCCTTTTTTACTTGAGATAATAACACCCATTTTAGGCTACTACTTTTACTTAATCTAATACTAAATATTATTTTTTTAATTTTAGATTTTAACTATTTATCACATCAATCATGTTGAACCATCACATTTATATACGTTCTAGTTATATTTTTCCACATCATGAATTTTCGTTTTCATTTACTCAACCCAATCGTGTAGGGAATATTAATTGATAAACTGAAAATAATCGATAAGACAACTTACTAGCAAACAGTAATTAATTAACAAACCTAAATAAACGGAAAAACAGCAAGAAAAGCAACAGGGAGGAAGGCCCGAAACATCATTTCGAAGGCTCTTCCGAATTTATTATATCATGAGTATTGTAAATTTAGCACATATTCTGATCTTTAATAGACTTATTCTTGTATAAATAATTGGCATCAAAATCAATCTTTTGTGATGTCTCTTGGTGTTCGACCAGCAGCAACATTCTGAAAGATAATGTCTAAAAGTTCTCCGGTTTTGATTGGAGGATATCTGAGCAAAATATTAACTAAATTATAATTGACTATTTGCACTAATCAAAAGTTTTTTAAGCAAATTAATTTCAATGACTTACTTGGGAGGATTTTTTACTGAGGTGCAACTGGGAATGCACTGAAGCATACCATCATCGCTTGGATATACAAAAAATGCAATCTGTCCAAGGAAGGAAAAAATAAATTATTACAAAGGAAATGCATACAAATGAGGACATACTGCTTAATTAAAGATGTTGAATATCATATTAATTAAAAAAATAAAAGAATTTAAGTTTTAATTAGTTGTTTGTCTCTTTTTATGGAAGAAATTAAGAAATCGATATCTTTTTTTTGTGCCAATTTTAAATTGAGATTTTTTTTTCTATTTTTACATTTCTGCATGAAATAGAATGAAACTTGGGTGCGTAAAATTTAGAAAAAATATATATATATATATATATATTCTCCAAATTTAAATGAAAAAAAAAACAAAGAAAATATATTTTTTAGATTTTAATTGACAAGGACCATTATTTACAAATTTAAAAATGAATATTTCAAAACTTCATTTGAAAATGATCACCCTTATTATTTTAAAACCAAAATACTCTTGACAACCACTTTTATTATATCATTATACATTTTTATCCATTTTTTCTGCCTATCTTTTATAAAAGTCACTCTATCACAAATTTTATAACAAAAAAATTTAGGTCAAACAAAATAATAAAGTGTGTTTTTGTATGTTAGAAATATATGTATTTGTCAGCAAAGTATAAATGAAAGTTGTTAAATAGGGTGTATTTTTATTGTTAGCTGTATATGGTGGGTAGTTAAATTTAAAAAATGAGAAATGGTAAAGGTTGAAGACAATCCGTACATTGCTTTAAAATTCATGATTATAGAACTTGAAAGTGATATTTCGAGCAAGTTAAAAAATAAGAAAAATCTTCGTGCTTAAAAGTAAGTACTTTTGAGCATGAAGAATTTTGTTCATAATCGAAAGTTGTTAAATAAGGTGTATTTTTGTTGTCAACATAGATTTTGCGGATGGTTGAATTAAAAAATGAGAAATGACAAAGGTCGAAATGATCTATGTATCTTTTCAAAGTTTGTCATTATTCAACTCTTGATGGCCACCCTTGCTTACCACCTTCACTATTTTTGAACCAAAATACCCTTGACGACCACCCTCGTTATATTTGAAAATACTTTTACCCATTCCCTTTTTTATCTTTCACAGAAATTAGTTAAATCATAAGTTTTATTAACAAAAAAATAAGGTGTGTTTCTGTATGTAAGAAATAGATGTATAAGTAGATAAAGTATAGATGAAATTTATTAAATAGGGTTGTTTTTGTTGTTAAAATGTATTTAGTGAGTGATTGAATTTAGAAAATTAAAAATGATAGAGGTTGAAGATGTTTTGTGTCGCGACTACCCCACCGTAAGGGGGGACCTACCCTATGAGAGATGCCGTGAGTTATTCAGGCTACTACATGCTCTACCAACTCATGTCATGTTACTCGGTAATCCCGTTATTTCAACAACGATGTGTGTCACTAGTATGTCAAGTGCACCTTAATAATCATGCAATGCAAAGCCAATCCATGGACTCCACAATAATAAAACTATGTAACGATTATGCAAAATAATAATATTTCTACAAAGAGTCTGGACATACAGTGAACTATTATCGCGATGTTGCGAAGGAGTCTAGTGGTTGAGACAGACCTGCAAAATTAAAAGTTATACTGTAGTAAGCCAGTAAACCTAATAAGTAGGTCACTTGACCTAGAATTCAAAACACATTGGCAATATCACTAAAATATACATTAGTTACATAATCATAGTATCAATATGCATGCAATATATACACATACATTAATCAATACATCTCATTTACAATAAATAGACTTGTACCATAATATCTCATAACTCTATTAGAAATCAACATGAACAATAATCTCTTTCGCATTCTCTATCTCATTCTTGCTTCTCATCTCATTCCAATTAATCCATATTTATTCATACTCATTTCAATTTAACCACTATTCTACTTATTTTTATACATAACTCACATTTCATGATTTGACTATCACCTATATATATCATTCTTCCAAAATCAATCATTGAGTCCATTTGACCTAATTATGACCCTAACCTTTCATTCTTCTAAATTGAACATGAAGAATGTGATGTCCCATAAGGCAACACCTAAAAGGGGGTGAATTAGGTATTTTTAAGATAAAAAAATTATGTTGAAGTTTACTTATCAAATGATTGAAATGACAACTAAAAGTAGATTAGAAAGATAGAAAAAGAAGGCACATGAAAATTTATAGTAGCTTGATAATGTGCCTATGTCCACTCTTTTGATGAGTTTTCACCAAAGTTCAATTCACTTTTATTTTTACGGGTCAAGGGTAAACCAGATATTACAACTCTTTCTTAATAATAAAGGATAGCCTTACAATCTCCTTCCTTTTAGTGAAAAAAAGAACTTACAAACTCTTTCTTTTTAATGAAAGAAAACCTTATAAACTTTTGTATCAGTACAATGTTGTCTCTAAAAGATAGGGTATTCAATATGCTCTCTAATTTTTAGTATTCTCCCTCTAAAATAATGAACTTTGACAAAACAAAATAGAGTATGCTTTAGAGAGAATATTCTTGAGCTACTGTGTATACTTCTAATTTTTAGAAGATAATCAGATTCATAATGATCTTCTTATTCTTTTTAATTTTATTACTCTGTGTTCTTTCTTAAAAGAATCAAGGCTTTTAAATGATCTTCTCTGTATTTTCAATGGCTCCTTATTACTCTATTTAATACTGTCTTTAATGCTTACAAATATTATTGTTGGAGATAATTTTTTAGAATATATTAATACTAATTGGTGATGTATCGATATTTTTACATACTACTGCTTCTACTTGATTCTAAAAAATTTTCTTCTTTAGGATGTATCAATATATATTGCCAGTGTATTGATACATGCACTTCATATAAAAATTTAGTATTGATATACTATTTCTTTTGTATTAATACAAAGTTATAATATGTATTTTTTAATTTTTGACTTTAGAATGTATCAATATATTTATATAGGGTATCAATACCTTAGACTTTTCAAAATTTTTTATATTGATATGGTCTTCAGACTTGTATTAATATCTTTTGCTTGTTAACTATTCCTATCAGTCTTGAGCTCAATAAAATATATCGATACTTTAATTATAGTGTCAATACTTTTGCTTTAAATATTCCTTTAACTTAATCTGCTGTGATTTTAACTTTCGATGAGCCTTGACTTTAACTTTTAATTGAAGATCTTTGACTTTGTTGATATGTATCGATATATATTCTTTACAATGCTGCTATCTCTATCCTTGATATCGATCTTTAGCTTCGTTGAATAGTCTTCGAGTAAATATATCGATACTTTAATCATAGATATTGATACATTACTACTTCTTTGTTGCGTATTAATCTCTTTAGCTTTATTGTATTGATCATGTGGTCTTCTTCGACTGATTGTATCGATACCTTTGTTGTGTGTATCGATAAATTTCTATTTTTATAGTTAAGTATTAATCTTTTTGGCCTACAATTTAATTTTTTTCTCAGATTATATCAATACATTATTTCAGTACATCGATACTTCTTTGCTAATATGGTCAAGTATCAATTTGTTTAACTATAAATCCTGCCTTTCTTAACCAGAGTAGTTAGCAAGTGTATGTATCCTTTATCAATAAAAAAGAGAACTAGCTGACAACAAGTATTTGCATAATTGATATTAGGTCATTTTTATAAATTAATTAACAAATCATTTTCAAGACATTTTTATCAAAGTCATCATCACGAACTAACTACTGAATATTTGTTTTTGTCATCATCAAAAACTTATAGTCAATAATCTTTCCCTTTTTTGATAGTGACAAAATAGTATAGTGTTCTACTTATTTATATTCCTCTTATGTATGTGCCAGAATGTATACTAATGTCTTTCCCTTTTAGTTAGAAATCAAAAAAGGAAAGAAATGCATAATAAAGGTAAAGGGCAGAACAAATGTCTAATATGTGATCAAGGATAAAAAATAGATAAGCAACTAAGTAGCAAAATTATATTAAATGAAATATAGTAATGTGAAAATACAAAAAAAATTAAATCACCTAAAATGTGAATGTATAGAAAATAGCCAAGTGGGTCAAAAAAGAATTAGCTACAACGTGTACATCGAAGGTCTTCTTGAGCTTTACGAATCATTTCTTCTAGGGTGACAAGATCATCATCATTGAAGGAGAAAGAACTCAAATCTAACACGTAAACTGGAATTGATAATCTGTACTGGTGAAAGGGCCCTACTCCTTGCTTATAAGGTGATCTATGACCCCATAAAAGAAGTTAAGGATGATGCGAATATGAACAAAAGTGAAGTAGAGGCTAAGGTCCATGTGAAAGAACTGGTGTAGCTTAATATAAGTGGGCAAGGAGAGTAGTGGTCTCCTACCTTAACTAGAGCACAAGCTATCCCAGATGCATAGTTACTTCTTGGCCTTGGTCCACTCGTCTATTTATAGCCTAGAACTGTATTAGCATTATAGACTTTAGGTGATCTAATCTCTCATACAGGTTAGAAGATAGGCATTCAGTGGTAGATGGTAGAGGTGGTAATATAAGAACTAATATTGAAAGGGGTATGGGTGCAAAAGCCGTAGCTACTTTAAGCTTAAGTATTTGTTCTTCTATCATATACATAAGAGCCTCCTCAATAGTCTGGGGTCTCATATGCTTGTACTTCTCTTAAAGAACCCATTTGCCATCCTAGTTTTGAGTATAGTGCATATTGCAAAGGGTTATCTTGCCTAAGAAAGCAGATGTAGAAGGCTAGATGCTGTCAACATCGTCCAAGATGTGAGGGTATAGGCATCGAAGAATCTCGATGATGACTTACTTATAGTGTACTGCTACTGTCTTGGATGAAATAGTCCAAGTCATCTCAATAATATCCATGAAATTAGGTTCAAACATCTGTCTTTAACTATGCATTATAACCACCAAACGTCCTCGAGTGTCATCTCAAAAAAATGAGCAGAGCGAGCATTGAGATTTTAACTCATAATTAAATATAAAAGTTGCTCATAGATGTCTACTCGAAGTAGTTTAAGATCTATATTTTGTAAGGCTATATCTTTGAATATAATGCGACAAGCATTTAAAGTCTTTAAGTTATTCGCTGGATAACTTTCTCCCCCAACTGGTACATCTAAAACTCGTGCTAGAATTTTTTCATCAATATCTAGATCAAACCCTTTTACTAAAGTCCTAAATTTAAGTGGAGTTTTACATCCAGTATATGGGTCTATGTTGTCCATATTTGAGTAAAAGAGCTTCAGTAATTCTGGGTAATAACTACCTCTAAGGTTCAGTAACTTTACCTGTCCAAACTCTCTGAACTTATCAAGGTATAGGAAATGAAAACTCTTGAAAAAATCAAAATTAATAACTCTACCTAGAGATACTTTTCTTCTCACAAAATTAGTGAAAAATTATTCCTTTTGTTCCTGACTGTGAAGCCCCATAGCCTTCATAAAAGAATGGGATCCATCTTAAGTTTTGATGTTCATGGTCATTTTTCTTTAGGATAGTTTGAAATTTTGGTTCTTAGAGCCATAAGAGAAAGTTTTTCTGTGATCAAATTACAGCTGCGAAGTAATGAGAGAGAAGATCCACTGGATTTTTGAGGAAAAAGATGAGAAAGGTGTCCCTTTATATTTATATTGTGCAAAAGTATTGATAGTTAGGTAAAATGTATCGATACTTCTAAGTTTTTGTGGCATGGCAGTGATATAGTTTTCAGGGGTATTGATATAGTATAGGAGAAGTATTAATATTGTTCCAAAAAATATCGACACATGTGAAGAATTTGAATGATTCTAGAATATATATCGATTCAAATTTAATAGAGAATAAATTAATTTTAACATGGGATAAAAAAGTATTAGATGAGAAAAAATAAGGGAAAATTTTTGGAGATTGGGCAGTTGAATTTTTCCTTGTGTGACAAGTGGCATTGAGGTAGTTCTTTGCATTTAATATGTTGAAACTTCTCTGATCAATCAACCGTCTAACAGGTTAATGTCAAAGTAAACTATGCCCTCTTATGTTTAAAAGTATCGATATTCTAAGTCTCTATGTATCAATATTTCAACAAATATGTATCGATATGTATTATGCATATAAATAAAATCTGAATACTCGATATCAAGCATCAATACCTGGTTGGTATTTATCAACACTTTAATAACTTTGTATCGATACAAAAGATCTGAGATGAGGCTTTCTTGTCCATTCAAAGAAATATATCGATACAACCCTATTTGTATTGATACTTTTACCTTCTTTAGTTCTATTTGAG
>JAWDEX010206419.1:0-11066 GCA_035221805.1 Trichilia hirta
CATTACCTCGACATGATGGCTCTTGCCACTACTGCTGCTCATCTTCTACACGCAGAGAACAGGACGTTAGGTCAGAAATCCCATTGGAATTGTTGTCCCCAGAAGTTAGCAAGAAGAGCATCTCGAACACTTTTCTCGCCTCGCCTACCTTGGCTGCCCAAAATACATGGTGACAAACAAATATCTTGCAAACTTCACCGACTTATAGCAACTGAACCCCAGCCCCCTCCCATAAATCAACAAACCTGTCAAAAAATCGCTGCAAAAATAATAATAAAGTTGGTAAAGAAAGCATCTCATCGAATGAATCGAAGATGGTCTGAGAGCAACAAATTGATCGAGAAGTTAGAAGCATAGAATGCTGCGAACTGAAGTACCCACGATAAAGGAACGAAGAATAAGTGCTCAAAGATCGAAATAGGAGGAAAAAAGATCAAGCTAACAGTGGGTATTTATAGGCAATTGCCCAGTACTGAAGCGTCACAAAACTTCTGAAGAGTCACGGAATGAATGGTCAGGGATGCGCCACGTATCGTAATGTTGAAAAGGTGCCTTCAAACGCTGCGCCCTCTCAGTGGTAACCAATAGGATCACTCCACGTAGCCACGTTGTTCTAGGAAGGGAAACGACGCATTTATGTTCGGTCTTTTCGAGATACAGCTAATCGAAATTAAAGCAGCTGCATTCAATGAAGGCTATTATTGATCAATGCCCTTATAATTCTTGGGTCAAAATCTTAGATCACCTCGGCCAAAACAGTCACTTAAGCTTCCACTCCCGCCTTACGACAATGGAAACTTGGGAGACTTATGTTGATGATATTTGTCGACCCGAGACTGATTCCTTTCCAAAAGCTTCCTGGCCCCCGGATCAGAAGCTGTAACTCATCATGATTGTCTCAGTTCCTCGGCACCCTCCCTGATTTTTGAGGCGGTCCAATCTAAATTACCGAGATGACCCCTATGCCTTTTTCAAAAATAGGAGTTAAGAATAGGACCAACCATTACGCTGTTCGAATAACTATTCAGGTGTCCCATCATGATAGGTAACTTCGTGCATGGCAAGTTACAGGCATTCATTGCCATGATAGACTTAACATAAAAGAGTGGTAAAAAGTGGTAAAAAGATTGACTCAACCACCACACCTATTACTGTCTAATCAAACTCCTGTTCTCCGATGCTCACACGTGCAGGAACTCTATAAAAGGTAGAGGTTATACATGTAGCGGGATTAGAATTCCTCTCTTTCGAACAAGTTATTAATCTTCTCCTAATTTGGGAGTTTTTTAGAGATGACTTTATATGAATAGTTATAGTGTACATACTGCATTAACGAATTTTTCCTAAGCCCAGTAACTCGGGTCGGTAAAATCCTTAAACACTTGTAATCTCTCTTTTTATTTGACTTTGTACTATTTCACTGACTTGAGCGTCGAAGCTTATTCGCCGGTAAGTTGACTTCACTCTTAACTCGTTTTTTCTGTGATTTCAGCTAGTCTCCAAGAAGCTTCTACAATAACCGCAACAGTAAATCTGCATAATGTGCTAAATCTTCTGTCGCCGAAAAATTTGAGCATCAATAAATACCGGACCTTTCATTTGAGAAAATACAAAAAGTAGGGACCTTGATTTTATTATTCATAAATGCAAATTTGATTAACAGCACAATTGTTGATCTCTGGACTTAAATATCTCACGTAACTTAATGTCAAATCTCTGTGTCTCAGATAATGTCTAAAAATCCGTGACCGTGGGTTGCTCAGAGGGAAGAAATTTGATGAGTCGATGACCATCATTATTTGTTTTCATGAGTTCAAACCATGTTAAGGAAAAAGAAGTTCAATGATAAACCCAAAGATGGCTAGGCCATCGAAATAGAAGAAACTATGTACAAATACGAACAAGCCGAATAACAAAAAGGAAATTTCACACAATGATGCTGCTTTATGGCATCAATGATGCAACATTTTGCTCAAGATTAATTGAGGCAAATTCAACCATAGAAAGCCATAACAATAACTTCTTGCCAATTCCATGGGAAAAATACTTGGAGTAACTGTTAAGATATCGTTGCAGTTACTTCCGGTAGATTGTACCATATTAACCTTATTGACTGTTAAGAGTTTGTTGGAGAATTCAGTTAATGTATAAGATGCTGACGTGGGTGTCAAGCTGGAAAAGTTAGTTAAAGGCAGTTACAATTGGGCTTCCGTTTCTTGTTGCTATATATCAGATGGAAAACTGACGAGTTGTGATCAACTGTTTTACACTCTGAATTCTAGGGAAAGAATTGAAATCAAATTTCTTCTCTCTAAACTTGAGAGTTCTCTGTACTTGTTCTTGAGTGAGTGTCGAAGCCCACAGGTATAAATCCTAATCTCGATTCATTTCTGTTATTGCATCACATTTTTCATTCATACATGCAATGTTCGAGATTCAATTTTCATTTCAGTTCTTGCAATGTGGTATTCATAGCCTAAGCTTCAATTGCCACTTCAGTTATTGCACCATGATATTTCATTCATTCATTTATTGTTCAAGATTCGATTCTGAATTGATTCACTGTCAAGAAAATTTAGCATTAACCCTCCCCTCCGAACCTTTTTTGCATACCGTAAACTGCTCGCCACAATCATCAATTCCAAGTCACCCAATTCCTCCCGTAACCACAAATAGCCATCTCAGGCTCTCTCTTTCTCTGTAAACGATGAATTACATTGGTTTCTTATTTCTCTCTGTTCTCCTTTTGGCAGCCATCCCTCTCAATTCAGGTTCAAACACAACTAAGCTCTTTGATACTTGGTGCAAGCAACGTGGCAACATATTTTCATCGGAGGAAGAAAAGCAACACATATTCGAAGTCTTTGAAGAGAACCACGCTTTCATTACTGAACACAAGAATCTTGGCAACTCTACTTGTACTCTTTCGCTCAATGCCTTTGTTGATCTCACTCACGACGAATTCAAGGCCACTCATATGGGCTTCTCTCTTCTGCCATTAATCTTGATCGGAGAAATGTTCAAGAGCCAGGTGACACTAATGATGTTCCTGATTTGGTAGATTGGCCACAAAAAGGAGCAGTAACTGATGTCAAGACCAAGGGCAATGTGATATACTGATTTTTTCTTCAAAATCAGTAGTCTTGTTTCTTGAAGTTTCTTTAATTTGTGAGTACTTTTTTGTGTTTTTGAGTTATCCACACTAATATATATTGGTCAAAAGACCGCTCTTCAGATCATTTATAGGAAGACATTGATCTTCTTTCTTTGATGATATACAAGTCACAGATGATACTTGTGATGCATTCCAGAAATAACTCTTAGTTGAATTGTGTAGGTTCTTGTTGGTCCCTTGCAGCCACCAGCGCTATTGAAGGTATGAATAAGATTGTCACAGGCTCTCTTGTCAGCCTCTCCGAGCAAGAGTCGATTGATTGTTATCTAAAACGCAATAACGGCTGTCGGGGTGATCTCATGGACAATGCATATCAGTATGTCATTGATAATAATGGAATCAACACTGAAGAACATTACCCATATAGCAGTTATGAATGGACATGCGAGAAGGAAGAGGTAATAGTCTCAATTCCTGAGGCATCTTCCCTCTCTTTTGTTTATCTAAAATTTATTCTCTTTAGACACAGACATACATTCTTCTCCTCTTCAAAGCATATTAGCCTTGTATTCACTACGAAAATCATTACGAAATTTCATTTTACAGTTGAAAATGCATGTCGTGACAATTGATGGTTACACAGAAGTGCAAGCCAATACTGAGAGTCAATTGCTTCAACCTGCGGTGACTCGGCCGGTGAGTGCAGGAATATCTGGCGGCAGTAGACTATTCCAGTTTTACAGGTGGGTCAGTCGTAGTGATCAATCTCAATAACAGTAGAATTCTATTAATTCGTTGACATTATAATTAACAGTGCTTTTAATAGTTGTGTGATAGTGGATATTTTCTGGTCCATGTTCATCTTCTTTGGATCACGGGGTATTAATCGTGGGGTACGCTTCAGAAATTGGACTGGATTAGTGGATTGCGAAGAATTCCCGAGGAAGAGGTTGGCGAATGAGCGGGTGAATTTACGTGCGACCGAAGACTGGAAATCCTGAAGGTCTCTGTGGCATTAACAAGCAAACTTCGCATCCCATCAAGACCAGCTCAATTGCCCAAATCCACCAATACCAGTTCTTACTAGATGTTATCTTTTCGGCTACTGTTCCCGAGGAGAAACCTGCTGTTGTACGTGGAGATTTCTCGTGATATGCTTTTCGTGGAAATGTTGCGAGGTGGAATCATCTTTCTGTTGTAAGGATCACATTCAATGCTGCCCCTCTGATTATCCAGTCAGTGATACAGCGATAAACCAGTGACTCAAGGTCGGTTTAAATTTCTTTTCTCATTTCCCATATAAGTTATTGTCTACGATAAATAAGCAAAACAATGTATGACTTTGGCCATTTCCATAAACACGTAGTAAAATCTGGTGAAGACTAACACACTGCTATTTTTGCAGCCTACTCCTGGGAACGTTTCGGTAATGGAAGCAGTTAATATGAGAAGGTTGACGTTACCACGTGGAGGCTTGGATTTTGTAGTCACTAAGACTATAAGACAGCCTAGAATCATTTGTTTTTTCATTTTTATCAAAACACAGAACTAAGGTTCTTGGTTTCGTACAGTCAAAAGCTCAAAACCAACTTTTTCATTATTGACATTGGTGTAGATCATTCCCGGATGATGATTCTGTCTTTTTTGCAGATGCATGAGTTGGAAAGCGAAACCCTAATAATATCGTAACTACCATTTATATTTTTGTTTCTCTTTATCCTCTAGAGGAGAATATGATGATTTTGCAAGAAATATAATATAGATACATTAGAATCATTGAATCGACTCTGTTCTGAACGAATGGCTTCCAAACCTGACTTAAACATGTATTGGAATTTCGTATTCTTTTGGAAGGAATAAATATACTTCGATTTAAAACACGACCAAACCTACGGTAGGCTTTGATGAACATTATTCATTAACCCGGTTATCACTCACTAATCAGTTCAGTTATAGAGAAAAAAAATACATACAAAAAAACAATGAAACAGGCCTCATCAACCAAACAAAAGAGTACCAAGCTCTGGGATCATGGATCGCCCATTGAAGAAAATAAGTATCCAAAATTTTATACAAACAAGCAATACTAAAACGAAATTGTTCCATAATTAAATAACACAAATTCACCAATATAAAGCTATAAGAACAACTTGCTATGAGCAAGAATCCTATAATTGATTGTCTAAAGTTAACAACATTACCAATCTAAGCTATTGAGAAAATGCAAAAAGTTGTTCTAACCACCAATAGTAACAAGAAAAAAAAGTACCATGCTGGATAGCAAAGCAAATCCGTCACAAATTTTTCAGAAAAAGATCCGCTCAACTTTTTAAAGAGTTGATGGATATGTTGGCTCATGGTAAGCATTTTGTCCTGAGCAAAGTCAGAATCGGTACTCAATGGCTTAACCATGGCTACAAACATAATCTGAGACAAGATCACAATGATTTTCTACAATCATTGAATCAACATGAATCAATCTTGTAACAGGGGCTCAATGTTCAGAGCTAAGATGAATACTTGACTTTCAGGATCAACTCAAAAAGCAATCAAACCTAAATAATTGAAACATGATGCCATTAAATTCTATAGTATACAGAACTATACGATGTATATTATTGCACTTTACAAGCATATGAATGCAAATGAAGCAATTTTCATTTTTGATCATGGTGAACCATGCAGTGTGCAAGCTCTAAAACTTCATACAAGTCTAAATTAAGATCTTGTTTGTTGACAAACAAGACAAACAAATCACTGAACAGCACAACAAAAATCAGTTTAACATCAAACGTGATTCCTATGCATCTCATTCCAGTTTCAAACAAGTTTAGTGAATGGGAACATCCAAGATGCTATAGAACTCCGAGAAATTACCCATATACCAATTATCTATTGCTAATTTCAACCAGTCTATAAACTTCTAATAACTAAAAGAGATTGCGCGTAAAAATTTACGACTTTGCAACTTGGTGTATAAAACGAGGATGTAGGAGAAAAAGCAGGCATTTAATTAATACACATGCTTTTCTCTAACTTGAGGAAGGAAACACGTCTTTAACAGCTGAAGCTGCAGTCAAATAATTAAGTGTGTTCCGCAAAGTTTCCTTCTCTCTTTTAAGCCTGGCTGCAGTATCTTCTAACTCAAGTAACGCCTGCTGCTCTCTTGGCGCACCTTCGAAAGTACTCCCAACAAAAAATGAAAACGGCGTTGGAAACAGATTCCTTCGCAGATCCACAACCTCTTTTTCCTGCTTACCATTCAATCGATTCGATAATCGAATTACATCCTTCATATAACTCTCAACGTCATTGGCCAACGCGTCCAAGTCTTCCTCCCCCGACGGCCTGTCCTCCAGCCACGTCACCTCCGCAACAAGATATGGCTTCGTACGGACAATACTCGTAACACGGAATCTTTCCTGTCCTTTACATATTAGAAAGAATCGATCGTCCACTAATCGCTCGTGCTTTACGATTTCACCAACGCAGCCGACTTCAGCAGTTCCCGAAACGGCGTCTGAGTATATGACTCCGAAGCGAAGGTCCGTCTGGAGTAGAGTGTGCATCATAATGCGGTAACGAAACTCAAAGATCTGAAGAGGAAGAATAGCGCCCGGGAATAGAACAAGTGGTAGCGGGAAAAGTGGTAGCTCTACGACGTCGTCTGATTTTGGAGGGTTGGTAGGCTGCTTTTCTGAGAAGGAAGAAGCTGAGCACCTTAAAGCATTACTCCTTCTCCGGCGTCGGCAAAGCGTGGATGATGATTTGGATAAGAATTTGATCGATTTAAGATTTAATGCAGTGTTAGGGTTTAAGGAACGATGTTGAACTTGGTGGAAAGATGAAGTAGATGAAGGGGAAGGAATGAGCTGTGGGAGAGCCATTCTTTTTCGTGAATTGGGTTTTAATGTCCGTTTAATAATTGCAAACGGGAAGTTTGTTGATCGCCATATCCGTGAACGATGAATTGATTTGGTTTTTTGTGTGAAAATCAAGTGGTTTTTGAAAACGGAAGAGGAGAGTGGGATGTGGATATTACGGTTTAAGAGGGAGGCGAGTGGGGTATGATTATGAGCTACGAAAGGATTTTCGGGTGTGGTTTTAAGTTTTGCCACGTGTGAATTGGATTATCTGGGGATGTAGTTGGGGCAGGTTTGATCCCTCACTGGAAAGTCCCTGTCAGACGTAGTGGTGGCTGTGCTTGGCCAAATCATGTTCTAATTCAACCCAAAAAACTTCCTTCTTGTACTATATTTGGAGATCCAACGGTCTAGATATGCTTGACAACTTCCTATATTTAACAAAGGAGATGGACTTAAAAATGAAATTTTGCATTAAAAAATGAAAAAGAAAAAGAGCGACAGAAAGAGAAAGAGTGGTAAAATATTAAAAGATTAATTCAATTTATACCGTGACGCTAACACTTCTACATTTTTTTATACCTCTCAGTGAGTCTAGAAAGAATAATTTACAAATACAAATTTGTATACAAATTATAAATATTATTGATGGTTTTTCCTTATTCTATATTTCTCGAACTTAATTGTTATTAAACGGGAGATCTAACTTGACTTCGATTATTTTAATATTTGGACTATCACTTTGATATTGATTAAATTTTGACATTTTAAAAATAAAAAAATTAGATGAGATAAACGAGTATATTTTTTAAAAAATAACTTGAATGTCTCATCTCATTAATAGGCATCTTATTTTATAAATTACAGGATTTATTGCACCATTTTATCCGGACATAAAAGAGTGATAAAAGAACTTGTCGAATAACCATATCGTATTCTGTTTAATCAGACTCTCATTTGCTCGAACGTATAAGAACCTTATAAATGATAAAATTGCTACATAAAGAGGGGATCTTTTTTCAACCTTCGGAGAGAAATAAAGTTTAACTAGCAAAGATCAGCTTTCCTTGTAGACATTTCTGAACCCATTATCCCGGGTCGATAAATTACTCAAATATTTCTAATTCATTCTCTCTTTAACTTGGCCGTAGATGATTCACTGACTTGAGCATTAGAGTTTGTATGTCGATAATTCGGCTTTACTCCTAACTCGTTCTCTCTGATTTCAGATAGTTCCCTATGAGTCTTTTTTTGGAGATGGATACTATTCTATACGGTCTCTACATCAATTGCAATAGTAAAATCTGTGTGGTGCGCTAAATTTTTTGTCTGGAGAGAATTTAGATATTAACAATTAGCACCGTCTTTGAAAAATGGGCTAAAAGCCTGAATAAAAAACCTGAAAAGTGTTATATATAAAAATAACAGTGTATAATTATAGTCATCTTTTTAGAAAAGTGCAAACAAAGAAGGTCGGAGGCCCTGTCAGCATTGGTGAAAAGGAGACTGTTATAAAATCGTCTAACAAAAATAAAGTACAGGATCATTCTATTGTAGGTCTAACTAATCAAGCGACTGTTAGAATCTAAGGATGTGGGTTATGAAAGATGGAAAAAAGGCCAGCGGAACATAAAAATGCAAGAAAAACGGATAATCAAAAGATACTTGCATTGGAACAAAAAAATTAGCAGCTAATAAGGGAGGCTGTGACGTTAAAAACATTAGTGTAACTGCAAAAAGGCGAAGAAAGACACTAAATTGTACCAAAAGTTTCAGAGATAAGGGCCAACTATCCACAATAAGAGAGGGGTCAAAAAATCTAGTATCTAACCAGGGGAGCTACTATCAAGAATACTCATTTCACCAGCCTGCAGAAAGAGAAAGATAAGATTGATATTCACGTCGGCAAGAGAATGGATGGTTGCGATAAATCAATGATATTTGCCACTTCATGCAGTCCTAAAAGAGACCCAACAATAAAGATTAAGCTAAGACGTATCGCGGTAGACCTGCGATTACAACTCAATGAGATCAAATCCAAAAATTACAGTGCCCATCCTGCTAATTCTCAGATTATAAAGACTTGTGTAAGGAAGATATTGGAGAAAATTAGGATCGAAAAAGCGAAGGCAAGTTTGCTTAAGAATACGGGAGAAAGTTTTGACCAGAAAAAATATGGCGACTCCTTCTTCACCAGGGATATATTAGAGTTAGCCATCCCTAGAAAGTTCAAGATGCTGTAGATCACATCTTATACAAAAAAGACAAATTCTACCCTATATTTGGATATATTCAGGAAAATAATGTATATTCAAGGACTGAACAAGCCCCAAATGTACTGATTGTTCCCAAATAATGTATATTCAAGGATTGAATAAGCCCCAGATATACTGATTGTTCCCATTGATACTGGAGAAAAAACCCAAAATGTGGTTCAAAAGCCTTCCTAAAAGCACCATTGGGTGTTTTCAGTAGTTAAACCAAAATTTTGTAGAAGAATTTTGGGGTATCGTTGAGATCACTCGCAGTACGGGTGCTCTCCTACTACTATAGTAGGGCCCCAATAAGACCTTTTAGGATTTTATATCAAGGTATCATAAGGAGGTACTACAATTAGGGACTTTTTACCACCCGTTCACATTAAAAGAGTAAAGAAGAGAGCTCCGAGTAGAGAGAAGATGATATGCCATTAACAAACGATCGGTTACCACTTATGAGGTCACCTAAAGAGAGCTATTTAATGAGATGAATATAGAGGACTAGGTATTTCTAAAAAAATAGGGAAAAAAGTGAATCACCACGAGCAAAACAAAAAGACCTTTTTCCTGAAGAGTGAGACGAGGAAGCGCAAGCATGCCAGTTAGAAAGATAGGGGCAACTGGTATCCTCAACACTCCAGACAAAAAGACATAGTCAAAAAGCACACCGCAAATAAAAAACTCCATCAGGTGAGTTATGTGGGCAAAACTCTATTGAATGTTCCTTTCTCACAAGCTTTGTGATACACCAGAGACAATAGGCTTTATATGACAGAGTCGACCCCGATCAAATAGGGAAGGCTAGTATCCTTAGTGATCAATTTTGCAATTATCATGAGTGCTACGAGCATAACACTAATAATTATTTTTATTTAAAAAAATAGATTAATCTTCTGGTAAAGAATCGCTACCTGGACCATCTGGTGGCTGACCCTAATGCTGGAGAGTTCGATCTAACTAAGAAACATCGAACTATAGTAATATCGAGTAGGCCCACTATAGCAAAAAATTTAAATCGATCTAGAAAAAAATATTTTAGATACTCACTGCCAAATCCAAAAAATGACTTTTATATTATAAATGTTTGAGAATCAAAAAAATTAGGAGTCTCGTCAATGCCAATTATGTTTACGAATGCGGATGCGATAGGCATGTATTATTCTCACGATGATACACTAGTAGTAATGATAGGGGTAGAAGGAAAGAAAGTCAACAGAATCCTCATTGATATAGAAAACTCGACCGGCATCATCTTCAAAGACACCCTAAACATACTGGGCATTAAAGACGTGAGGCTAAAAAATTCAAAATTCACTTTACATAGTTTTGGAGAATCTTATATCATGCCACTAAGTGTAGAGTTTTTGTTAGTGACTATGGGGGACAAGCCTTATCAGAAAACCACCATGGTCAAATTTTAAATGGTGGATCTGTGGATGCCGTATTCTATTATCCTAGGCCGACTATTTTTCTGAGCCGCTAAAGCAATAAAAAGTATCCATTACCTAAAATTTAAATTTTGGGTCGATAATAAAATTAGCATAGTACGAAAAAGTCAGAGAGAAGCGCGATCATATTTTACAATCTCTTCCAGGCCTATCTATTACTTTTTCAAGCAATATCGAGATCAAGAGAAGTACCAAGTTGGGGATGACAGTTTGAGACATAAGGCGACAAATCGGCATCATAATCTAATTTTGTCCTCTGTAAATTTTATTCATAATCGAGATGCCGAATTTATGATAATGACATTAGGCTTAATTTTCAAATCATTCTGCCAAAATTATTTGATAAGTTTGTTTCTTGGCTCAAGGCGTCGAATTTTGATAG
>JAWDEX010206481.1:0-39399 GCA_035221805.1 Trichilia hirta
TTTTTTTTTAAATATCTCGTAATTTTTGATAACGTAGAATTTAATTTTAAATTAAAAAATTAATTTAAAATTTAATTTAAAATCAATTAGAAATTAAGTTAAATTTAAACCAAATTTAAAATTAAATTCAAATTTTGGAAAAGATAGAACTGTGTACGAAGGATTTATGAACAAAAGTTAAAAGAAAAGGATACTTTAAATTTCTATAATTCAATGTGAGTAAAATTTAAACCATAAATTATACTATCTTAAAATATTTTATCAAATAAATTTTTATATTATTTGAAAATAAATACTAAAAAGTTGATTAGAAATTGGTTGATGAGTCATGGTCCGTTTAACATTTTAAGCTTTTTGTGATTGCAATAATAAATTGCCCCTAATCCTTTTGCTTTTTATTGTTTATTTATTTATTTATTTATTTTGTTGTTATCATCTTTTGGTAGCAGTTTGAAGCATCAATGTGATAGGTTCTATATGCTCCTCCAACTTGTTTATTATATCTCATGTTTTAGATAAAACTATATATTTTTTTTACAAAAAAAAAAAAAAGTTGATGAGTCATTACCCATTTAATATTTATTTATTACAATTATTTTTTTAATTTATTTTTTAACATTTTGATGACAAATACAAGCATCAATTTGAGTGGTTCCATATGCAAAACAGTAAATAATATGCTCATCACTATATAAACAGTAAACCTCCCTTAAATAATGAGAGAACTCTAAGATGAACTTTGAGAGGTGAATAGAGCAAAATACAAGTAGTGTATGACCTAAACACAAATACAATTTAAGCTTTGCAAAGAGCACAATAGCTGAATCAAAGTGAATTCGAAATCCTATAGAGAGCGAAGAGCACAACAGCCGAATCAAAGTCAATTCGAAGTATTATAGAGAGCATTCTTTTTTCCGTAATCTTTGATCTGATCTGTGCTTCACTGTGCTCTAAAGTGATTTGTGTAACCTATAATCACCTGATACTAATACTAACTGAAATACCTTGAACATGTCCTTCCAAACTCATTACCTACGAGCTCTCAAACTTTCTGTCCGTACAGTTTTTTACATCAATAATAAAAAAAAAAAATTATCAAAATGAGTATTATAATTTTTTTTCAGTTTTATTTCTAAAACACTATAATCCTAAACAAAATAAAAATGTTAGACTGATTTTGTCTTAACAAGAGT
This sequence comes from Trichilia hirta, assembly GCA_035221805.1. NCBI lineage: Eukaryota > Viridiplantae > Streptophyta > Magnoliopsida > Sapindales > Meliaceae > Trichilia > Trichilia hirta. The sequence goes on from JAWDEX010206481.1 coordinate 1,194, forward strand.
AACCAAGTTTTGGGCCTAAACCCAAATTCGTTAATACACGTTGTCACTCTAACGTTAGTTGATTTAGCTTCAAGTGGGCTAGAAAAAGCCAAAATGGATCCCTATGTACCTCCGTTAATATTAAATCCTTATTTTTTTCTTATCAAATAATAATATTTTTCGTGAAACGTCGAGGAAAAAAACTATTATATTAAGCATACCGCATTATCTATATAGGTCTGAAATTAAAACTATGCTTGCATCAAGTTAAAAACAGATTTAAAATAGTAATAATAATTTTTTTATTTTATAATCATATAATATTTGATAAACACCTCAAAATTCCATAAAAATTAGAATCCAATATATTAAACACCAATATTTCCAAGCCAAAAGAGCAAAGGAATTTGAGCATCAGCAACCGAAAGTAATAAATAATGCCTCTTGCTTGAATTCTTCTCAGAAATTCTAAAGTCGGCAATCAAAATTCTCTTCAGGATTTTCACAAACAGCGTTCCCATCCAAAAGCTCTCCCACACGCCAATAACATAGAAACAGAAGCAACAAGCTTAGCCATTAGGACAACCAACCGAAACCGCAACGAAGGTGTATCCGCCGTAAGCAACCACGTCAAGCAACGGTATCTCTCCGTCACCTAACATGTGCAACGTTGCCTCAATCAAAAGAACTTGAAATAACCAGCAAAGTAATCCCTTCGTCAATTGTACATTTAGAGCTTCAGGACTAAACCTAAATAAATCAACACAAAAAAATATAACAAATAAAGTATTTAGTAAAATATTTATATTTAGATAGACACGAAAAATGAACTTACTTTTCATTGATGCCGAGAAAGAAACCCGCTAGAACAACATAAGTGCCAAATGCCATCAACGGAATGTACAAATCAGGTGCATTTATATCTTCAATTGGAGGTTTGTAAGAAAATTCTCCACCTATTGTCAGAGTTCCTCTCATCCAATGTACCTAAATATTTTTTATAGTCTGAAAATTTTTAGTCTCGCTCAAAATTTTTGAATATAAATATATCAAACAAATAATAAACACGAGAATTACTTCCGTTGTGTAAAAATGGAAGCAGAATCACTTTTAGTTTATTTTTCACATACTGATCGTTTACTTGAAAATAATATTGTGGGTTGGAGAAGTATCTCCCAATCTACAACAAGTTTATGAAAACCAATAGAATCAAATATTGCAACAGCACTTCTTGAAAAGCAGAAGCTGGCGAGATTATTCTTGGCTTACATGGCCATGAACATAAGCTGATCCTGAGCCCAGCAGCTTCTCACCATAAGCACTTATTTCAGACTTTAACACATCCGATCCAGCTCCTTGAAGTGCTTCCGATTGAATTGCTTTTTTCAGTTGATGATGTTTTTTGCGGAAAATTTTGTACATGGTTTCCCGAATTCTGATACATTATTGCCGAAAAAAATAAAATCTAAGTAGATTGTGTTAAAGAAGTGAACTAATATAAGAAGTGCTTTTTACTTGTTTTACTTTCTGAAAGCAGTTGTTTAATTATTTTGCAATGCAAAGGTCCATGGTCCAGTTATTGTTATCACACTTTTTAAGAAGATGAAGTTGTATCGTTGGGTCATAATCTATAGCCAGAGCTACAGAATCCATGATCGCATGAAATTCCCATTTCCCAACAATAACATTGGCTTAATATACTGTATTATATAAATTCGTATCCTACATATAAACTAACACATATATAGCTTTTATCTTATGAAAGTAAAAATAAACATATAAGAAAATAATATAATTATATTATATTAATTTATATATAAAAATCTTATTTATGAATTATATAATGGGTGCTGCACCTATCAGAATTTTTAATACACCTTGATTGTAATATCAGTATTAAAAAAAAAAAAGCATGATAGTTAATTACAAATAAATAACTTAAAACGTAAAATACTATAAATTTGGCACACATGTTTTAAAAAATTATATTTTTTTTTAAATGGGTTGGTTGCATGTCCAATTAAAGTGTTGGTTGAGGCCTGGTACTAAGTCATTAGTTTATTAGTCCTGGATCAAACTGAATGGTAGTAGCCCAACAATAATATAAATGTGTCAAGGCGCACGAGTTGTTCAATTACACACATGATATGATTATGTAACCTATTGTTAATAAAATTTAAATTATAATTTAATCTAATAATATCACTCATTAAAAATTAAATAATCGAACTTTAAATATTCTAATAGCTTATGTCACGTCACTAACACTCATCATCAAAAGTATTTAACATGTTTTAATTAAATGCTTTATGCTATATAAAAAAGTCAAGTTAATTTGTGTGAACTGCCAACTTTTATAGGTTGTCAAAATTTAGTGCCAAAAAAATCATTTCAAAATATTGAACAGAAATTAGAAAATGAATGCATACTATTCCAAAACCTAAGAAAAGACCCATGTGATCTAGATTCAAGGTTTTTAGATCCTCGCGACACCAAAACACAGAAAACAGAAACACTTTCTTGAGTCTGTTTTCAAACCCCATCCAAAATCCAGCATTCAAATTCAAATACATTGAAACATTGATCAAATATGTCTCAAAGACTCGAACAAAATTGCACCACCCAAAAGGTTGTTGCTCAAAATTCAAAGGGTGTGTCGTTTGAATGACAGATGAGAAGTAGGTCACATCCATGGCTTATTGGCCATAGCAATACTATAGCAAAAAGCAAAACAGTTCCTACTATTTTGTTGTTTCTATAAAATACGTCAAAGTCAGCTCCTTATTAATTTGGGGTAGGGCTAATGTGCATGTAGTTGTATAGTGTCTTGTAATGTTTTTAGGGTAATTTTTTAATTTTTTATTATAATCTTTATGTTTTTATTATATTTTAAAAAACAAAAAATGATAACAAAAGAGTAAAAATTATGATAAAAGAGTTGAAAAATATAAAAAAAATATACTATATTACTAAATGCATTATAATATATGTACAGTCCATTAATTGGGAAATGACTATTGTCCTTACAGATGTCTTATATATAATTTTATATTTTTTATAATTTTTAATTATTAAATTTGAGTCTTTTTTATATTTTTAAAAATAAAATAAAGGATTGTTAATTAAACAAAAAAAACTTTTAAAAAAATAAATAAAATGTACATTATATTTGTATACACTAATGTAATTTTATTAATTGTTACCTTTTGTTTAATTAGTTACTGTTAAACAATTTTCAACTTTTTTGGGTCCTATTTTTAATATTTTAGTTGTACTTTTCAAAAACAAAAAAAAAATGTTAAAATGTGTTAAGGAAATTTTTTTAATTTGCTACAAAAAATAGAAAAAGAATGTATGATACATCCTTATCTACCATAACTCAGCCCCTCCTAATACGTTCTTTTTCTAAAAAAAAAAAAAAAAAAAAAAAAACACTTATGTAACTCTAAAATTTGATTAAATATATACTTAAATTTTTTTTATTTTCAAAAATACTTATGCAAAATTCAATTGATAAAAATTTTTTGTTAGTTTGAATTTATTTTTATTTTTATTTTTATTTAAATTTAGAAATTAAACTAATCAATTTTAATGTATTATGTTGAAAACAATGATTTTCAATTTTTATGTTTGTTTATAAAGTAATCTATGTTTACATCAATTGAAATTATACTTCATGTAGAATTAGAATTTATTAGTTTATATATTTTTAAATAATTAATTACTATTCTATATCAATAAAAGTTCAAATCAAAAGACAATCTTTATTCGTTGTAGATGATAAGAGTTGATATAACGTCGTAATTGTTGGTTAAATAAATACAAAATAGCAATATTTGTCATCAACCATAGTTTGTATCTTATCTTATACACATTGATATTGATATGAATGTATAATGTAATTGTTTGTATGCTAAATAATTATGTATTATTGTTATAATTATACGTTTGAAATTTCTATTGTCATTGGGTTAAAATCAATCCCGACAAGAGATCATGATATGTTTCATATTTCTTTGAAAATGATAAAACATTTCTTCATGGGATAACTTTCTACTCTTTTAAATTTAAATATTAAAAAAATTATTAAATTTCTTAACATCGGTGGTTTATTTGAAAGAAACAATAAAAACATTAAAACATCAATTTATATGAATAGAGCTTACATAAATAATAGTAAATTTTTTATTATAATTTTTAAATTTTCATTGTATTTGTCATAAATTAAAAATTATACCAGAATAATCAAAAATTACAATTGAAGAATTGCTGATTACAATAAAACAATGAGAAAAAGTAGAGATAGATCTCATAAGAGTTGTACAAAAACAAAAACAAAAAACAAAAAACAAAAAACAAAAAACAAAAAACAAAAAACAAAAAAAAAACATTTTTTGAAGAAACGAACTCGTTTTTAAATGAGATCATAACTTAATAATAATATTCCCTAATGTCTTCACTGTGGACAAATTAAGAGAGACAAAATAATAATAATAATAATATACAGTAGTGAATATTAATTATTTTAATTTTGTATACAGCTACGATGGTGGCATAGCCGATGCAAATGGAATAGGTCATATACAGTTAATTAATTAATTAATTTATATTATTTTAATAAAATTATTAAATAATATTTTAGGATTTATCTTTATTTTAATATTTTAAAAATAATACGTAATATCAAAATTGAATCTCAAGTAATTACAACAGAGATAACCCCTATAATCAAGTTAAGAAATAACTGATGTATAACATTGAATGACAATATTATTTATTACTTTCAAAATATTAAATTTTATAGTTTTATTATTACTTAAATTAGAATAATAGAAAATTTAAGTTTCGACTTCACCAATCGAGTTACTTTGCGTGAGACTTATATAAAAAAAAAAAAAATTTACAAATAAATGTTGATAATTATTAAAGTTTTTATATTTATTATGTATAGTAATTTTTGATATTTAATATAATTATTAATGAGTATTTTTTATAAATTTTAATACACTGAAATTGTAACTTATCAAATATAAAAGCATGCTGTAAAAACACTCATTAGTAAAATTTTAAAAAAATAACATTAATTATTTTTAAATTATTATACTCAAGCACAATTAATTGAAACAAACTATCAGTTTGGACATAATATTATATATTTTTCAACAGCAGATCCTAGAAGGATAACATGTCATTTTATATGACATTTGAAAACTATATAGTTGGATACTTGTTAGAAATAAAATACTTTTACATAATAGGTTTTTTAATATATTGTAAATGAGATCTTTGACCACATATATTAATTAATTAATTAATATAAATCATGGCTGCAGGCATCAAAATATTTAATGCCACTTATTAGGATTTCAACATCTTCGTAAGATTTTGACTCAAATATTTTCGATAAATAATAATAATAATAATAATTAAACAAGATATCGGAAATCAAGGGGGAAAATCTAGTCCAATAAATTACGAAGACTGAATTTAATTAATGAGAGTTTACAAATGGAAGCAAACAAACAGCATAATTAGGTTTTGACTGTTGAAATTTTTTGGAGAAATTAATTAAATTAAATTTTTTTTTTCTTCTTTTCTTCTTGTTAGTGCATGTGCGGATGTTCAAAGTAGGATTGACATTACTTGTGTTAATTTTCTGTAATTTATTATTTAGAATTGAGGTCATGTATTAGCCCATGATCCAAGAGATTAAATTTAGTTTTCTTTTTTTCAAAAATCACGATTGATTTGATGTGACAAATTTAATTCTGCCCATGTTTTAGGAATTAATGTTGCATTAAACGATGGGTTTAAAAAAAAAATTTTCACTACCACTTTAATTACATTTATCTTTGAAAAGATAATTTTGTTCCTTTGGACTCATATTGTGAAGATAAGAAGTCAAAAAAAAACATTTTTCATCACGTTAATATTAATAAAGAGATTTTTTGCCATAATTTTTAATTCTTTTCTTACTTTAAAAATACATTATAATAAAAAGTTAGAATAGTTAAACGTGCAGCAAAATAAACCCTAATCCTACAGTTAAAATCATAACATGAGAGAACCACTAGTGCCCCAAGAAATGGCATTTCGCTTAATTGAATTCTACCAATATCTATTATTAAGTCTAGAATTTTGCATTAATTATGTTCAATCGACTAGTCTTAATCAACAACAGAATTAACTAAAATTAGGGTTTTCTTCAGCTGCTTATCTACCCAAAAAGAATAAGTATAAAGGAAATTACCTAATGACCTAACGATAGATTAATCAAAACATAATGATGTTTAATTAACTATATTATCAAGATTCAGCAATCATAATTTTAAAGATTAACAATAACGATGTAAGCTAGGGATTAAGCTAACAAATTTATCATAAATAATTACAAAATTAGTTGCTAATAGACACATTTAGAGTGTAGATTTGGTATGAAGTAGTTTTAACCACTTCTTTAGACAAATTTAATGGGGTGTTATAGAAGATGTAACAAATATTTTGTAGGTGGATCAACCCCTTAATGAACTCCTCCTAATTAATTTCATATATAATATAATAATCAAGATATTGGTAAACAAATAGAGACAAATCACTGCCTCTTTGATTATTATATAGACAGTATCTCTATTCTTTGGGGGGATTATTTTGAGACATTTCCATATATATAAGACACTAATCTAGACATTGTGTAATAGGCATATTACACATGTTAGTTAAATAGAACATTCTTCGATTCTATTTCAACAAAATTCAAAACGTTTAAGTTAAGATATAATTTGTTTCATATTTATTTTTATTATTAAATTTAAGACTTTGGTCTTTCTAAATTTTTAATCATTCCCTATTTAGATTTGAAGTAACAATTTTATTAATCATTTTTTTTAATGTTTTTAAAGAGCATTATGTGATATATAAATTGAATTCTCTCAATTTTGTAAAACATAATTAGACCTTAACATCTATATTATACGAATCATTAATACTCATCTTTGGTTTCCACAATGTATTCATGAAGTAATATAAAAAAAATATAAAACATAAAAAAAAAAGAAAAAAAAGAAAAAGAAAGAGAGAGTATGGATAAGGGCTTGTACTACTTGAGTTAAAATATAAAAAATTTGTCTCATATACCATTCAAAGGTAATCGAAAAATAAGAAGCTGCAGGCCAATTTGGAGATGCAAGTCACAAGACTTACTAACACTACCCACCTCCATTAAATCTTTTAAATCCAGCTCTCATCTTACCAGTCATACATTCATCAGGACCACAAAACAAAAATTTATAACTAAAGAGAAAAAAATTTTGAAAACAATAATCACAAAATCAAATCAAACAAACCTAATTTAGAGTTATCGATATTTATATATCGTCAAAATGATATATATATATATATATATATATAACATACAAACGTCTGCATATAAGAACAATTCTCTATCGTATCTATCTAAACTGGGTTTGACCAAATTTTTGTGATCGAGTTTTGATTTTTAGTTAAGTTTAGTAGTCAAAGTAGTAGAAATGCAGCAATTTTATTTTTAATTTGGTCATGTTATTAGTTATTATCATCAGTTAAATACTTTTCTTTGTGTGCATTAATTTCTCTTCACTTCTTCTCTCTCACTCAGTCACTCAGTCTCTCTCTATAAATAATTAGGAACCCTTCATTTTCCCAAAAAGGGTTTTAAGAAAAATGACAACAATGGCAACATCGGCAACGTTTCGGATCTTCTTCTTCTGTTGGATCACTTCTGCCATTGTTGCTCTGAGGAATGAACAGCAAGAGCTGGATCGAATTTCAGCTCTTCCAGGACAACCAACAGTTGAATTTTCTCAATTTTCAGGCTACGTAACAGTCAACGATGAATATGGGAGAGCTTTGTTCTACTGGTTTACAGAGGCTGCAACAAAATATCCTGAGAAGAAACCTCTGGTTCTTTGGCTCAATGGAGGTCAGTCTTTAAGTTTTTTAAAATTAATTAAACAGTTTTTTTGATTCTGAAAACATGGGTTAGCCTGAAACCCCTCTTGAAAACAAATTTGAAAAACATGGGAAGCAAATTGAAGTTGAGGAAATGATCATAATCAAACTCAATTTTTTTTTTTAATTAATTTAATTTTATAATTTTGATGGGGAAATTTGGTTTCTTAAAAAATAAAAAATATGAAATAAAAATCTTTCAACTTCGTAATAAATGAATAAAACATGCATGCTAGGCCCTCTTCTTAACCTCCGTCTCATGTCTTGCACGTGCCCCTAGGAACAACTCATTTACTACGGTGCACATTAGCTAATTTTCCTACATTCTTGCTATAACGCGCCGAATGGGACAGAAAAATTCCAGAAATTACAGTGTCACTTCTAACAAGAAGAGCCCAGGCAAACTAGAATGGCTTAAGAACACATTCGTCCTTATTTATTTCAAAATAATATATAGGGACATATTTTGATAATTAGAACAAATAGGTCCCCAATTGGAGCTGTTTTCATTTGTCACAACTAAAAAATTATGTCTTAATTCATAATTTTTTAAAAATTAGAGATTAATATATTATTAAGGCAAATTGACTTAAAATTATAAAAGAAAAAAATAAAAAAAAACACATATCTATCTATCTATATTTTTTTTGGGTTTTTTTTCCTTCGATAACTGACGTTTATTCTTCTCTTTTTCTGAACAAAAGCCATTACCTAAAAGTAAAAAAGGCAAAAAAACAGAAACAAAAAACAAAAGACAGATACAGAAACAAAAACAAAAACAGAAAGCTTACTTGCTTTCTGTTTTGTGTTTTCTGAATTTCTGTCATCATTTTATTTTTTTCCTTTTGTATATTTGTATTCTATATACAATTATGTGTACAATTTTCAAGGTTAAGACTTTAATGGAATAAATATATTTAAGTTAATATGGTCACTTCCTGTGCTCGAGAATATGTATGCTTGAAATTAAAAATAAATTTTAATTATTAATAATAAAAAGATATGAAATTAGTTTTCATACCAACTATTCATTTTCTTTTTTACTCCAATTTTTATATAAATGTGAGGAAAAATTTTTCGTTAATATTATTGTAAGAGTAAAAATCGTCCATTATATGCATAAAATTTCTCAAAACTGTAATTTCATAATATTGTAATTGTAACATTAAAAAGTGAGAGAGGGAATTATTAAGAAAATGAATTTAAATTTTACATTAAAAAATGCCCACAACTCTACGACAAATATGGTTCTTCTTCTTCTTCTTCTTCTTCTCCTCTCTCACTCTGTCTCTGTGTGCGCTTTTTCGAATTGTTTTCGTTGCTTTCTCCTTCTATTTTGTTTTGATTGACCAACGTGACTTCATTGAGTTGACTTAAAATGGTAAAAAGAAAGTGAAAGAAATTTTTTTAACTTGAGTTGCTTTGAAGCACGCGGAGTCAGATGATAATGATGATGATTTTGTTTTGTACTCTTTATCTCTGACCCGGAAACGGAGGACAGGATAATTAATTAATTAATGAAAGATTATTCTTGGAAAAGTAAATTTAATTAGTTTTTTTTTTTTTTAAATCGTAAAGCAACAAAGCATGAGTGTAATTATAACAATTGTTAATAATTAGTAAACTACAGTAATATAAGTCATTATCTTGTTTATAAATAAGTGATACTCGATTCTGTAGGATTCGGCCGAATAATTTATTATAGTTTAAAGAGAGATCTTCTTATTTTTCCAAAATATTAAAAAAAAGTGATGTTAGTAAATATAAATTAAAAAATATAAAAGATAATTTAAGATTAGAATAAAAAAATATTTATTTAATATTTTTAAATATATATTAAATTATTTATTATTTTTTTTAAAATTTTAAACTACAATGCTAAAATTAACATACATATAATTTTCGAGACAACATTAATGTGCTTATGAAAAATATTGAAAAAAAGACTATTAATAACGTTAGCAATTACGTTAATCAATTAATTAATAAAAGTACTAAAATTTGGTTATGTTATGATAAATTTAACTGTACATTATAATTTTATATTTTTAAAAAGCTTTTAGTATAATTTTTAATCCTTAAATTAAACCTTTTAACTTAAAAACTTAAGAATTATAATAAAAAAAAATAAAAAATAAAAACTCACAATTGAAAAATCAGAACAAAGTATCATACCCTACCCAGTTGTTCGAGGTCTAGAACTTTTGGCCAAATCCATCTTGTTTTGGATGATTGCGCATAATAATTCAAAGCAATTTTTGGAATTATTATTTATTTATTTATCTATTTATTTTTTTACTTACAAGATTGACTGATAGCAACCACATGACTCTAGCAATAATACATATTTGTTGCCACACTTGGTTGCATTATTGATGTACCTCGATTTCCATTGCAATGCAGCAGAATGTTGGTGTAATTCATGATTTTTCTTTTTATTTTTTTGTTAAAACACTAGAATTCTTATAAAATCTACCTATGGATTGGGAAATTTATTAAAAAATTAAAAAATATAACAAAAAAATTGATAAATGTTTAAATTTACTTATAAACTCTCCTTTTATCAACCTTGTTATTTAAAAAAGAAATGCATGCAAATACAGAAAATATTTCACCAATCCTCATTTATACTTGATAACCATTGATTTTATTTTAATTCCATCAGGGTTTTTAACTGAGTTGAAAGCTGAAATATTCCTGAAAATTTCTCCAGGGCCCGGTTGTTCATCAGTTGCATATGGAGCATCTGAAGAAATTGGACCATTTCGGATAAATAGAACAGGGTCATCTCTTTATCTCAATAAGTATTCCTGGAACAAAGGTAACAATTTGCACATTCAAGTAGATTTTGTTGAATGAAAGTTTATAAATGATCATCTTATTTATATGTTTCCAGAAGCAAACGTTCTTTTCCTTGAATCACCCGCTGGGGTTGGATTCTCCTACACAAATACAAGCTCTGATCTCAAAGATTCTGGTGATAATCGTACAGGTAAAATAAATTACCTCTTTATGAGATTACTATACTTGCAAATTTTTTGCTACATTTAAGTTTTTCATTACATTTCTCAAGTTTTTCATTACAGCCCAGGATGCTCTGATATTTCTCATTAGATGGATGTCAAGATTTCCACAATACAAATGCAGAGAATTTTACATTGCTGGGGAAAGTTATGCAGGTAAATACATGCATACATTAGCAAATTCGAGCTATTTTTTTCCTGGAATTTTATCTGAAAAATTTCTTCTTACATTTGTTGATGATTATATATATATAGGGCATTATGTTCCTCAGTTGGCTAAGAAAATTCTTGACTATAACAAAGCTTACTCGCGACCTATCATCAATCTTAAAGGATTCATTGTAAGTAAACTAAAACCTGATATCAGAACCTGTTCTGTTTGTTGAAATTTCAAATGAATTTATATAAACACAGGTAGGGAATGCAGTGACAGACAACTACTATGACAGTATAGGAACTGTTTCATTCTGGTGGAGTCATTCGATGATTTCGGATAAAACTTATCGTTCAATTCTCACTCACTGCAATTTCTCATCAGAAAAAAGTTCAAAGGAATGTGATGACGCTGTAAATTATGCGATGAATCATGAGTTTGGAGATATTGATCAGTACAGTATTTACACTCCATCTTGTATAGCATTGCCAAATAAAACACTAAATGTAAAGCCAGTGAGGGTGAAGAATTCCCTTTTACTAAGAAGGTTTTCGGGATATGATCCTTGTACTGAGAATTATGCAGAAAAATATTATAACAGGCCAGAAGTTCAGAAAGCACTGCATGCAAATGTTACTGGGATTCCGTACAAATGGACTGCTTGCAGGTCTGTCTTTTTTATGATTTTCTATTCTAAAAGCAAAGTTTAGTGATTTTGATCTGATTTTAAAATATGTTTTTGCTTTGGTCAGTGATGTTCTTATCAATAATTGGAAGGATTCTCAGGATTCCGTGCTACCGATATACGAAGAACTGATTGCAGCTGATCTTAGAATCTGGGTTTTCAGGTAATTTTGTCGATCTGTCTTTCAATTTATCACTTTCAGAATTTTTTAAAAAATTTATTTGGTAATGTTTCATTTCAATTGCAGTGGAGATACAGATTCAGTGGTTCCAGTGACTGCCACAAGGTTTTCCCTCAGCCATCTAAATCTTCCCGTTAAAACTCCATGGTATCCTTGGTACTCAGGCAACCAGGTATTTTTTCACAGCATGTTTTTCGAAGCATAAACATTTTTTTTTCCCGTGTGTTTATGTTTCTTTTCCCCTTACAGGTTGGAGGATGGGCAGAAGTTTATAAAGGGCTGACATTTGCTACAGTAAGAGGTGCTGGACATGAAGTTCCGTTGTTTCAGCCAGGAAGAGCTTTAATTCTTTTCAGATCATTTTTGGCAGGGAAAGAATTGCCAAAATCATGACATATATCTTAAAGCTAACAGTAAATTCAGTAAGAAGTTCATCAAAATGATGAAAGGAAGGAACTAGAGCAGGAATCATTCATTCAAATTAGAATTTGTATTATCAAGACGAATTGTTTTATTCTATGTTCAAATTGTCAATCAATGTGCAATGCAAGAAATATTTAAGATTTTTTTCTGAAAAAGGAAAGAGATTTACAGAGAACGGCCATTATAAATGTATCAACAAAAACAATTTCAAATTTCCTGTAATCTCAAGTTCCAAGTAGTGTTACTATTCTGAATTTAAGCCAAAGGGGGAATTTGAAAACTGTCTCAACCTTAAGGATCACAATACAAATTAGCACTTATCCAGGTTTGCAGACAAAATTGAAGCTTATCTCTGATACTAGTGAGTGAAACATTCTTACTTTAATCCCTCACTTAGTCCTTGAGGCATTCCTAAGCTCTGAGCAAGATCACTCATTCTCTCCTTCATGGCCTGAGAAAATCAGGAGGCCAAGATTATTAGTTTGGTAACAAGATGGGTGAGTGGTCCAGGTTTGTCATTTAAATTAGGCTGAGAAATTCTCACCTGGACACTCTTCTGGTGTGCGTCCTTGTATGCCTCCGTAACTAGCAGTGAAAGTTTCTGCATATTAAAATTTGTATGTCAAGGATTCTTTGAAACATATAACAACACATAAATTAGCAGCCTATTCCCAAGTCAATAACTACGGACAAATGTCCAGTCTAGTATTAAACCACATTTATTATTAAGTCAATACCAATCAAGAAATTCAGAATCTTTCATTTGTGTTATTTGCAACGCAAAAATTAGGTACATTCCAAGCCCATCAATTTTTATATATCAATGTTTGTTTCTGCTAGCAGGAACACAAGATTATAGTTGTAGATGCGTTTAATTTAATCATCAAGCAAGGGGATATAAAACAGTCAAAAAAAGTAAATCTGAAGGAAAGAAAAAGATACAAGATCGATTAAATTTCATTCACTCACTTCTGCACCTAGTTCCATTGCAGCCTCAGTGATCTCTGTGCGTACTGGTTGCTGGTTTCCAGATAATGTTACCTAAAAGATATAATAGGTTTAACTGTCATAAATTTCAATGAGAGATACGGTGGGCGTTATTGTAAATTAGATGTCATTTCCATATTTCCATGTTCTGCAGATCCATTCAAGATAAAGCTAAATTAATTTAAAGCTTTAAAATGTAAAAATCAAATTAAAGAAAAGTTCAATTATTTTATGCAAAGCAAAGAGAGTAAATGGAATCCCTAACACCAGCAAGATGAAAGAAAACTATTTGATAGGGAGATAAACTAGCATACCTTAATTAGCTCACCTTCACAATAACCATCAAACTCAGCTCTGCAAAAATGATAACAGGAGCCATTTATACAAGCAGATTGAATCTATAAGCTCAGAAAACAATCTAATTAATACAAGAGACATACGCAGCCAGTTCTTTTTGCACCCGCACTGCCTCAACTTGGACAACCATTTGTGCCTTTTTCACAGTCTCGTATAGATTCTGCATATTTCCTAGAATTCCTGCCTAAAACCAAAAAAGTAGCAAAGTAGTGCTAATGTCAACAAAGTAATAAGCATAACAAGACAATCTCTTTACGAAAATTAATGCACAACCACAAACAGTATAGCAAAGCACAGTCACATGAAGATATTGTTCACTATTAATTTTTGCAGCCTTCATTATGTTGACTTTGTTTAAGCTTGAACTTTTCTATTCATGACACTACATCATAGAAACAGAAAGCACATATAATGCCAAGAAGAAGTAGCAGTTAATGAGACTGACCTTTGAAGGGGCTTCATCACCCTTCTCGTTATTATCTTTCTTCCCTCCAAACAAACCATTTACACGGAGTGATCTAAAACTGTGCCCATTTTTTTGTTGACTGGACCATGATAAGATCTCCTTACCAGCTAAGTTTGCATTTAAACTATCATGACCTGGAAATAGCAGTGTAACAATAAATATATAAAAGCAATTATCCCCACATTAGCTATGGAAAATTACAGGCAAATAGTTGCGATGACAGAAGAATTCCCATAAAAACAAAATGTCCAAACCATTGGCAATCAATTAGATGAAAATCCAAATAGACCTGTAAATTCATACGCGTCTAAACTCTTAGAAATATAAGCTAATAACCATCAAAACAACTTTTCTTCGACGGATTAATCTTGAACCTGGTCAACTCTTCCGCCACTTGAACTAAAGCATGCAGAACATTTTCTCAATAGTTCTTTCAACTTGTAGTGACTTCAAACTGGGAAACTACAATGGAGAACAGGTGTTGATATTGGGTCACATCACCTATTATAAAAATTCCCACATGCTTAATCAAATTAGTTTCTAACTAGTTTTTTTTGTAGTTCTTTTTGCTCCTAAGAAAAAATGGAACGGAAGGCTGACTTTCAAAAGTCTATACAATTTGATTGGCCTTGTTCCACAAACCTAGCACGACTTAGTATACTAAAAACACATCAAAATATAAACAGAGAAACAACCAGCCATGGTCCATTTCCAACTCTGGAACACTTTTTATGAACAAAATGTATTTACAAGGAGAAGCCCGTCACTAAAAACAACATCTTTCATCAGAAGACATCCCAAAAACACAACTTTAAAGTTTCACAACGGAGAAGCCTGCGAAACATAAATTAAATATATACCTAGGAAATCCCCAATCAAATTCTTCACCAAATTTAAAGCCATTAAAAATTCCCCATTTTATCCCCTTTTCAACAACATATATTCCGCATTTGTAGCAGAATAAACACAAAAGTTCAAAATTTGCCCCATCATATCAATAAAAGAAAAGTTCTTACTGGGAAAAAGTGACGAAGAAAAAGGCTTTTTCCAATAAATAATAGAAATCTGAGCTGCCACAGCACTTGCCGACGCCATTGCAAACACCAATGAAGCTTCGGATATTTTTATACCCAATTCTATTTGATTACCGATTTCTGAAGATATGGTGATTTCTTTCTAAACGCCGTTTTCCATTCTGAGTGAAGGTCACCTGTAGTTAAAGTTATGTATATGACAGACTAGTTGTAAAACGACAGCAAGGTTCTCCAGTATTTTGAATTTTATTATTTTTCTAATAATATTAAAATTGAATTATGGCCCAAACAAACAACTTGGGCATGTTATAAAAGGCCTTCGTTTCACTAACTTGGGCCTCTGTCCCTTACCAAGATATTCTCTTTTCAAGATCAACAGTCACACCTTCTCATTTAAAAAAATATTAATAAATAACGCATTCAAATCATTCTAGTGTATAAACTCGATTTTACAAATTTATATGGCGTATATTATTTTAATTATTAATAATAAATTATACGAGATACAAAATTATAAATATTGATTATTTTATCTTATAAAATTTATAAATTTAAAGTTATAATAGTATCTCAATGAACAGATTTTAACAAGTGGTGTTGAATGAGTTGCTGACCTTCATTCATACAATAAAGGAAGAGTTTTACATGAACAACAGAAGAAGACGTAACCAAATAGTTTAAATGGGCTTAAGTCGAAATCACCTCTTGGACATAAAAGGTTAGCAATGAACAGAAAGGCCAATATAAAAATATAAATAATTAATTAAAATATTTAAAAATTAAAAAAATACCACCACCTATGGCAGTATTATCATCACCTGACTAATTTGTCATGCTTATGATAAAACTTCCTTGTGAATCACATGACTCCATTAATCCAAACAGTAAAAGCAAACTATGCAAATAAAACACAACCTATGAAATGAAGAAGAAAATGAGGTAATTGATTTCCAAACTCAGATTCATATCACATGTGCTTGGTACACTCCCTTTGTGCCATGCAATTAATAAATTGGTCAAAAAGCAGAGACAAATAAAATGATGGGGAAAAATTGAAAGAAAAAAAACTCTTTCACTCTCTAAACTTACACGATAATAAAGCCAAACAATCCTTATCACTGTCTCGCTCTCCATTTATTCTCTCGGTGATTTATGATATTTATCAACTGTTTAACCCCAAGAACCCGGTCATCAAAGCATATTTGTTACAGAAGAGAAAACTAAATTTCAGGAAAATACCCACCAGTTCTCTCTCTTTTTTCCTTTCCTCTTTGTGTAATAATATCTGAATCCCTAAGTTTATATTGTTTAACAAATTAAGCATAACTTATTCGTTTATAATAAATAGAGCCATAACTTATTGAAATTAAGTTACATTATTGAATATTATAATTAAAATCTGTTAATTTTATAGCCAAGAATTTATATAGGTATTATAATACTATTGTTAAAAAACTGACACCCAATTCAAATTTTTACTCTCGATAGTGGGAGAAATCAGCCAACTAATGCAACTTAAATACAGGACATTAGTAGTATCTATTTGTTATATAATAAAATCCTCTTATTATTATTTGTGAAAATATGAAACAACAAGGAAGAAAAAATAATTCTTCCTTTTACTTTTTACCCATCATCTCCGGCTTCCATTTCCAAACAAGCACCGGAAAATTCTGTGTTCAAATTCAATGCATTTCAATGCTTATTTTTATACTAAATGTGTGCTGTAGTTTTAACATTTTTTTAAACGGACAGACACAATCTAGTAGGATTGTAAAATTGCAATTGAAACTCCTTTGCTTCCAAAAACACAAAAGAGAAAAAGGTAAAGGCTACAAAGCGTTGGTTGGTTCAATCAAATTCAATTATAGTCAATAGGAACAAAGCACAACAGTAGGGCGGTGCCATGCACACACGCTCACACCAACACAATACTTATTATATAAAGCTTTCAAAACTCGAGAGATGTTAGTTGGTTGTTAGGTATTGATTGAAGCTTGAAATGATAGAAGCTAAAGCTGGGGCAGATGGAGGATTACTTGATTTTGTTGCTTTCAATAGGGGGTAAATTGCAATGTTTTTCCGGTTTTGTGATTGATTCATTTGATTCACAAATGGGAAATGGAGACTTTTGCGGGTGTTTTCTGGCTTGAAGCCTAAAATAGGGGTATTGTTTATAGTTGTGACAGCTAGATTTTGGATGGTATCTAGAGGTTGAAACAGAAAAGATGGAGAGAGAGAGAGATAGAGAGAGAGGGGAGCATTCTTCTTAAGAAAGGAAGAGAAAAAGAACAAAGGGTATTAGAGGAAATTCAATGGGAGTATAGACCCGGTTGTCTGCAGATGGGATGTGAAAATAATAGTTGGCATAATAACGTTTAGGTCCTAAAAGTTTATGCTTTTACAGATAAAGATTTTTAAAATCACAAAACTATTCTCATAAGAACGAATTTTAAGTAGGGTATGGCACAATCTCGTTTACGTTTCGTCGAAAACGCACCGGATAAAAAAATTATTTTCTTAGATTGTAAAATCTAACTAAACTAAACGGAAATTGAGAAACGAATTAAAAATTGAAAATTAAAATAGATATAGTTTAATTATCAATAAAAATCCAATAATATTTTAAAATTTAAGGATGAGACTCAAATCAGTCCAAATTGATATATCTAATCAAATTTTTTTGTCCCAAGTTTAGTCAGCCCTAATTTTGAGATCACAATATTAGAGTTGTAATATGTTTTATGTTGTGTATAATTTGTTTAAACAGATAAAGGGACTTATATGTTAGAAAAAATAAATGATGTTTTTATGTATAAAAATATAGAAATTCAAGACCTAAATATTATTGACTGAATGTAAATTTAATTAAAGCATCCTTCTCTGCCATTGAAAGGCCATCCATCCGTCTCAACAGGGCAAAGCAGAGCACAAGAGAAGGACTTATCCAAAGCCTAAAAATAAGGTGCAGCTGACGGCAACATATCAGGAAAAACATCATCGCCCATTTTATCCTCTTGGCTCTTTTTTATATTTCATCTTCTTTTCTTTTTTCTTCAACGGTTCTGCCCTTCCAATATTATCCCCACTCTCTTAATCTAAGAGTCTTCTAAGTATTGTCTAACTTTCTCTGTCCTCGCAGAGGAAAATCAAAGAAAATAAAACACACCAAGAGAGAAGAAAACATGGAAGACTCTACGAAAACAAAGAAAGAGTCCAACTCTTTCTCTCGCCCCCTCTCTCTTTCTTTCTTTAATGGCCCAGCTGGACCAAAGTTTTATACTTATATGAATAGAAGAAAAACAAAATAGAAAGAAAATTTGAAAGCATGGAAAAAGAAAATATGTTGTTGTTATTGCTGCTCTTGCTGTTGTTTTATTGTTGCATATGGTCTTTCATTTTTCTTCCAACCAAACCCACCTCACAAAAAATACTCGCCCTTTCTCAAACATCCAATAAAATATGTTTACCTGAAATGCCCTTCTGCAACACCCAAAAAAATCCCATCTTCATCACTGTCTCAAACTCTCTCTCTCTCCCCTTCAAAAGGGAGAAGACATTTTTTTCACCGAAAATTATGTGGGCTCTTTGGGTTTTCATTCTTTCTTTGTCTTGGTCAGACTTTCAGAGAGAAAACAGGAAAGCAAAGAACCTTCCTCTCTATTCCTTCTGCCATCTCTTTCTTTCTCCCTACCCCTTCTTTTCCTTTTCCTTATTTTTCTCTTTCTTACTCATTTATCATCAGGCTGCTTTCTTTTCCTCTATTTCCTTTCAAATTCTCTTTTCTGGGTAGTTTTGGGTTTTTGGCGTGTGGGGTGTTTGTTTCTCCGTGATCTTATGATGAAGAAGATGGAAGGTGTTGTTGGAGCAGCATCTATGGAGAGAATTCCTGTTTTTTCTGGCTGTGATGATACAAAGGCAAAGTTCAGGCACCAGAGTCTTATGCAGGATTATGAAGAGTTATTAAAGGTATTTCTTTTTGTTGTTGGATTGTTCAGATCTGTTGTTTTTCTGGTTGTTTTCAACTTTTTGGTTATCTTGTTATGGTTTTCTAGGTTTTCTCGTTTTGGGTTTTTTTATGCTTGGTTGTTTGATAGCTTAGAAAAACACATATTGTTGCTTTGGATCTAAGGTTCTGTTTTAAAAGTGGTGAGATCGGGTCACAAATAAGTTTAAAAGTGGATTTTGGTGTATTATCAATTGATAAATATTTGTTGTTAATTTCTTAATAATGAGATATATTGTTTGAACATTAAAAAGGAGTATAAGGCGTGAAACCTCTTTGATTGTACTTCTGGAGTCTTTTGTTTTCTCTTATCTGTGTACGTATTGTTTGTTTAAAGCTTACACCAGAAGAAAATTCACATATTTTGTTTGGTTTACCGCATGATTTTGTCACATTCAATTTATAAATTCCTTACTTTATAAGCTTTTCCTCTTTGGTTTCTTTGTGTATGAATTCGGTATTGACTCTTGAGATATGTGATAAAAATTATAGTGGCCTGATTTGCAATTTGTATTCAAGACTTTTTTGTAGCTATGTAGTCATGGATGAATTTAAATTGTTAAGCATTTTACAGGAAACAGAGGCCATAAAAATTAAATTGCAGATGATGAAACTGAAGAAATTGACCTTGCTGAATGAAGTCCGGTATAATATGATAATCTCAAGTTTGTATTAATTTCCAATCGAGTGTTGTGATAAATCATTATCTTACCTTTTGAATTATAGGTTCTTGAGAAGACGTCGACAATTCTTGATGGCAAACCAACCTTTGACTCCGACAGTAGATCGAACAACCGTAAAGCCTCAGCATGCGCAAATACGAAGTAAAAAAATGGTAAAGCAAAGGAATTACAGTGGAAAGGCAGTTGCTTTGTCTCGATCACCTTTAGGTTTGGATCTGAACAAAAAAGGAAAGACTTACAATAAAAAACAGGCTACTTCACGGAACCCCATTTCGGTCTTTGACTTGAACCAGAAGCTGAATACTTACCATGGAAAAGAATCAACTTTCCGAAAGCCGTCCCCAGTTCTTGAACTAAACCACAAGGAAAGGGTTTACAATCGCAAGGAAGCAGCTGTTCAAAACATGACTCCAGTTTTTGACTTGAACCAGATATCGGTAATCAATCATTAATGAAACTTAATCACTAACTTCATATCCATTTGTTACATTTTCTGTCTGAGCTCTTGTTTTCTCTTAATTCCATCAGAGAGAGGAGGAAGAATTGCAATACTCCAGGGAGCCCTGGAGGGTGGAGGAATCAAAGAAGAGCTGTATTAGAGGCGGAAGAGAAGAGCAGCGCAACGACGTGAAGTTATCAGTTTGTAGGAATATCGGAAATGGTCCAAATCGGGCAGGGAAGAGGAAGATTTCATGGCAAGATCAGGTTGCCTTGAGAGTTTAATTTACTTTAATGTATCCTAGTTATGTAATTTAAGATTTAATATAATGCTAGGTGTTGGAAGTTCAACTTCCTATGCTTTCACTTACATTCTTCTTACTCTTTTTCTTCTCGTTGTAAAGTACAAGACAAGATCTTTACGTATTAAGCGTATGTAGATATGAGATGGAGGAGTTGATCAGGGCAGGAATAAAATTTCCTTTATTTGATAGCCTTCTTGTTTAGTTGTATGTGCATTTGGGCAATGATTTGAGACATTTGAAAGCATTTCCACAAGCACTTTGGGTTGGATGGAGTGAAATAGAAGCAATTTTGAGATTCCAATTTTTGTTTCATTGCATTTCTATTTATTTGGCTGGCAAACATTCCAGAGTGCTTGTGACTTGCAAAACCTGCTTGAATCGTATGCTTTCTTAGCCGACTTTTGGTTCACATTGAAGAAAAAGTTTAAAGCTTGGAATCTTATTGTTGTAGTGGGTCAGGGTCATGGTTGTGACTTGTGATTTGATAAAGCTTTCTTGTGAAAACTAGTCAGGAAGTTTCCGCCATTGTTTGTATGTAATTGGATGGACGTTTCCTCGTTTTGTTGCTTAAAACTTTTTAAAATCTTGTTAGGTAGTAATTACTTGAATGGAATCTTTCTTTTGCCCTTCATCATGGATTCTAAATCCAATAATCATGCATATTTATCCCCGAGGTGTAGGTAACCGAAAGAGAAAATCTTAAGGAGGGCAAGTCGTACAAATATTAGTCGAGGACTAAAATTGTCTTAAAAATTAATGTTATTGAACACTTTTCTTTTCGCTTTTATTTTCAAAGAACGGCACAAAGTCTTAAATCCCATCTCAATTTATTGTTATAATTGCATGAAGAAAGAAAAATGAACACTTACTGTTGGACTAATAGACAATGCCTGTATGCCTGTATCAAAGATAGATTTAGTAAAAGAGAAATAATGAAATGACTGGAAAACTTAATGGAGCAAAATTATGATGGTTTTGCCTTTTAAATCTCATGATTTTATCTTGTAGGAAAAGTCAAGCCTTAAGATTTTCTGACCACAAATAATACACAAACAATCCTAGAGAGTCAGAGTATGAAGATGGTAAACAACGGCTGATTTAAATTATTAAAAAAATATCTAAATTCCAGAATCTGAATATAAAAAGTGATGTAGTCTTAAATTATTAAAAAATATATTTTTTATGAAATATCATATCATACCAACAATTATGTGGATTAAAGTGAATGACGATAGAGAAGACTTATTTTTCCCCCCAAATATTATCTTAGATATCCCACAACGTTTCTTGTTTCAACGAGAACAAGCTCTAAATCAAAGACCATTATCAGACCTTAGAAACAAACTTGCTAGTCAGAGAACTTGCAAGACAATGTCTCTACTAACTCATACCAACAGTCTTGAGGTAAAACGTAGCCTGCTCGATGCACTTGCAAAATTCTATGCTCTCACCTACCTACAAAAATAAAAGACGAGCAAGTCGATGTTCGATAACGATCCAAAAGTTGAAGATTACATCTGCAAGACTTGATTTTTAATATAAAATTATTACCGATAAAATCATTATATGTTATAAAGCAACGGGGAGCACTCTCGAAGAAAGCAGAGATTCTGAGAAAGTGTCTTTATAGAAGAACCTTCTACAAATGCATCAAAAATTACAGAATGGGATGGTAGAATCATCATTTACGTCAAATTTCTAAGTTTTTGAATGATAACGTGATTGGCTGGCAAATTAGATTTGTGATTTTGAAAAATAAACTGGAGGCAAAAGCAGATGTAACACGTTACCGAGGAAGGAGGAAAAATAGGACCTTTTGGTATATTGAGGAATCTGATTCTTCACGTCCACGGCATCTGCTACTGTAGATACGACTGAGCCATCCAAGTCTCCAATGACATTTTCTGTTGTTTCTTCATTGACTTCCTTGGCCACAACACCTATGTCTTTGGCATCCTTAGTAGTTTCCAATGATGGCACAATCATTTTAACGGTCGTTGTGGAGATGGCTCACTATTTTGATTAGATACCTTAAGTACAACTTCACCAATTTGATTAGACTGCTTAAGTTGAGCTATGTGTTTCTTTCCCTTTTTATGAACTTCCATCACAACTGCAGTGTGAGTACCCACCTGACAATCTTCGCACCAGAATTTGTACTTCTTATGTGCTTGTTTTCCTTTTACACACTCTGTAACCGGTGTTGCATTTTTTTTCTGGTTTTGGGCATTTAAGGTTTTCTTCTTTGGTGACTCCTTAGTTTCATTCTTTGAATTCTGGTCAGAAACAACCACAGTTTTATCAGCTGGAAGTGACAATTCTGCTTCCTCCTTGGTCTGTAATTCTGAGCCAGAACCATCTCAGCCTTCTGAAAGCTTGATCACTTCCCGGATTTTTTTGCCTTTGATGCAGAGTTGTTGCACATCTTCTGGGCTCTAAGTAATCCTGCTTCCTTTGCTTTGTACTTCTTACACTTGAAGGTGCTCATTTAAACCTTGCTCGCTTGTAGCACTGACCTGACAGATAGCACAACTCCACTTCTTGTTCTTCAAACTCATTGATGAGAGCTCTCGAGAACCTACAGGTGGTGCAGTGGCTCTTTGCTCCACAAAGACTTGGATCAGGCTAAGCCTTCAAAAGATGCTCAAAAACAATACATAACCAGGAAGTTATGTATTAGTCACCTCATCAACAGTGACAACTGCAAATTTTTCCTGTGAGCTCCATCATCTTCTATATGTGCATATCAAGATTAAGTAATAATGGTTACTTCTTAAGACACAAATAAACAAAAACAGTTTGGCGGTGCACATCACAATTATTCCTGGTTCTAGGGGATTGCATGTCCTCCCCCAAATTTTGAAACCCAAATATATTAGCATTTGAATATAGTGTCAAGATTCTCTCATCTACTTAAGTTGACCAAACAAGACGAATTTGGGAACTTTGATCTTCACAGATGACCAAATGCTAACATGTTTGAAATTAAATCAAGACAGTAAGTCCAAATGTACTCCCCAACAAACTATGACACTTGTGCTCCAAAATCAAGCCATAAAGTACTAAGAAGAGAATATTATATTAGAGGATGAAGAAACCAACATACAATGGACTCATCTATCTCTATTATTTTTTGGGATTTTCACAAATCCAAAATCTTAAATTTATGATCTAAACTCCAATCCCTTTCATCACCGAGCATGCTAACAACTTCCTTTCGAAAAATTTCCATCACCATTACATCTCCAATATATTGGAGCAAGACTTCTTAATTTAATATCCCATTTAAAACAAAAATGGACAAAGATCTGGTTTCTGCCCATCGCTGCA
Source organism: Trichilia hirta (assembly GCA_035221805.1). Classification (NCBI taxonomy): domain Eukaryota; kingdom Viridiplantae; phylum Streptophyta; class Magnoliopsida; order Sapindales; family Meliaceae; genus Trichilia; species Trichilia hirta. The sequence continues at coordinate 25,231 of JAWDEX010206481.1, forward strand.
TCAGAAAAATAACAAGAACACAAGCTTTTTCTTCATATTAATGATATTCAAAACTAGTATCTGCTGGAATTCCTCTACTCTTTCAATACCCACACCAGGACCCATTAACATGAAAAATACGTAAAAACAGTTGACCACCAGACGGAGACAAAATTTACACAAAGACACTTGGCTAGCAGAGTATGGACAGAATACAATTGAAAGCATGATCCAATCAAGCTCACAGGGACTTGTTACAATATAATTTGTTGTACTCCATACAACTTACAAGGCCCACTAAAAGAATGTAGACAGTAACTGCATTGCAAAAATATGTATGTTGAATCTAATAAATTAATAAATTAAGTCTAAGTGTGACATCTAGCTATCACGATCTCAACAAGACCACTAACTAGATACAAGTGTCATTGCCAACCTACTTACCCTTATAAGCCCAAGATTCACCCATTTTCTGTCCAATGTGGGACATGACACTCTAACCCTACCCCAAGCCCATCCATCACAAGGCAATCTTTATTGAGATGCATGGTACAAGTTTTAGGGACCCACATGCAAATAAGAAGTTGTGATTGATCGGATAACATTTGTCAAGGCAAGAATAAGAATCTGTTATTTTGATATAGGGTAGACTTCTCTGAGGAAAGTCACACGTGAAAAATCAACACCCAAGGGATGAGCAAAAACATCAATCTTAGGTTATTTTTTGGGCAGATTAAAAAAAATATTGTAGCAATCAATTATAGCTATAGTAATCCAGGGAGAAAAATCTCCTTGACCAATGAAAAATGATGCTCCATCAGGGTTGACTTTTTTACGTACAGTCCACAAGCAGACGGGTGCCACATGCACAGCAGCAAACTTGGAAACAAGCGATGTGTGGATAACAAATAATTCAAATGGAAGGATGTTGAGACCAGAAACAAGTTCAAACTTAAAATCAAACGGAAAAGTATAAAACCTTTATTCACCAATATTAGACTTGTGATGTCACAACACAAGCACAAATTTATTTTGTGTACTTACCAAAAAATAGCTATACTGCAAAAACTTTCTATGCCAGGACACATATGCGCAAAGTTCACTAAACCCATTTGAGAGCTAGATATACTTTTAAAAACACAGAACTGACAACAGAGCCTATGAATAGAGAAGAGAAAATACTCATAACAAGTAGATACGTATATTCTACCATGGGAGCTTAAGGCAGCAACCTCACACTCTACCCCCCATTTGCCACTCCTACATGTTTTGCCTTCCATTCTTTGTATTCAAAAGTCTTGCAAAATGCTAAGTGTTGATATTTGCACAACCGGTGGCAAAATACATTTAATTTGTAAGCCTGTAAATAGGTATGATTGACGATCAGAAATACAAGCTTATGGGTTTTGCATGAGCTCTAGTTTTGACTTACATATATTAGCATGCACAATTTTAATTAAGTCTCTATGGTCTAGTCTATTTACTCTTGAACTAAAAGTCCACAACAAATATTAATTCCAATTGAAATTGCACATGCCAATATACATAAAAACAAAACCAAGAGCAATCTTAATTAAGAGAATCTGTGACTTGTATTTGTTCTTATTGCCTATCATGTCTATTCATAGACTTACAACACTAATGACATTGTGCCATCTCATAGAACACTTATAAAGTGGATAATATTTGCCTGGGTTTGGAATATAAAAATGAAAGGCAAAACGAGGAAGGGAAATGGGTGGAGCGTGTGGAAAGAAGAGAAAATTAACAAGTTTCAGCAAACATGCATGAATGCCAGAACCACTTTAAATGAGAAATCTTGTAATAATTGACCACAAACCAGAAATACTTGGAACAAAATAATAATAATAGAAAGGGAATGAGAAACAGTCTTTCCTTCTTGTGCTCCTGATTGTCTCGCCTGCCCCAACAAGCTTGCAAGGAAAGAAAGAGAACAGTCACAACTTAGAAACTAATAACTCTATTGGTCTCCTAGAAATTCTACCAACTTTGTAGTAACCTTGGAAATAGTGTTGAAGAGAAATATGATTATAAACTCAACTAGAAAAAAGCTACATGAAACAGTATTATACACATACTTCACCCTTTTTAACCTGATTGAGTCAACCCCATCAAACTGGCACCAAACAGAACACACAGAATAGAGCCTCTAAACAATGTTGAAGACAATGAAACTCACTGAGACCTAAAGCATAAACTGAATTATATAAATAGTAAAATTCAACACTGGCCAGCATAATCAATTTATCCTTCTGGGTAAAGTCCAGGGCATTTTTAATCTCATCTATTGCAGCATCTGAAAACTGCTCCAAAATAAGAGGCATTACATTATGTCTAAATGCCAGGCTGCAATTCCCAGGGAGTGCTAACCTGTAATCGAGCCAAGGGTTATTTAACTGGTGCATTAATGTCTACCTTGAGTAGAGCTGCATTATGAGCCTTTCATCAATTGATATTCCTGTTCTGCTAGCTCCATGCATTGCTATTTCTCTTTCCATCATCAGCTCTCTTCTCAATGTCCTCACCTCTTCTCAAGCATTTGTTGATGCACATTTTCAGTTATTTCTTGCCTGATATTCTCCGTCTCGATCTCAAGCTGGATTGCGTAAAAGCTTCTTGGATTTGGCATGAAATTTGGATCTGTTGTATAGTTAGCTGAAAGAGAAACTTTATATGAGGTCAAAATTGTAAGGTACATCCACTGGGTTGCTGAGAAACTGAGGTGAAATGATCTAATGAGTTTTCAAATAGAAAAACTTTCAGGTCCTCAAGTCATTTCCCCCCCTCCTTCTATCTACATTTGGTAAACTAAAAGTAACTCAAATTTGAAATAAATAAATAAAAGAGTAGATTAAGCATAAGGATTAGATGAAAAGACTAAAAAATTATGTCACATATGATTTAAGTACAATCTCATAAAGACCAACAAAAGAAATTTCTTATTGTTATAAGAATTTAACCTAGTTCTAAGCATAGTATCCAGAAAATTTGACTACTCCAAACCAAGCTTCTATCTTCTTTTTTTTCTCTTAAATACGTTTTGTATCCTTTGTTTTCAATTAAAAGCAGGCCAAAAGATTCTAAACGTTCTAAATCCAACTGAGAAGAGTATCTTCATATGGTCATACAACAACGAACATAAACAAAGAGAAGACTGTTTCGATGCTAAGAAAATGAGGAAAATGCAGTAAATTTGAGTTTTCGAGGAATGAAATTAGAATTGAACATAAGAAATAAGGCTCTTTGATATAACTCTCAATTATCTTGTCTTCCTGGATGGTAGGAGTGGTGAACAAGTGTTAGTATTTGAATAAGTCTAAAGCTGTTAGGATTAGTTTCAGTGTTTGTATTTGAATAGACTCTTGAATAAGTCTAGGACTGTTAGGATTAGATTCTTTTGTTACTATTATTATTCCTAATTCATAGTTATTCAGTTCTGTTATCATTGTAAGTCTATTTAAAGACTAGTAAATAAAGCTAAGGGTATCCTGAAATTATTAAAAGAAATGTTACTGACGTGAGGTCTTGGTTTCCTCTGTCAAACCAAACTCTACTAAATCATTTTCTAAACTTATCATAATAGGTCCTACGAAGGTAAAAAGCAGTTCATACCACTCTGAATCTTCATCTTTTCAAATTTTCCTGAAGTCATGTTTTATCTATTTATTCACGCTAGCAAAAATGTAGAAACAACGTTCTTATCTTTTTTATCAATTATTTTTTAAGAATAATGATATCATATTATTACTATCATAAAACCTCCATTTGTACAGGATTTAACGAAAACTTCTTGTTTCAAAGATTTATTATGAACCTGGAGTGCTTTTCAGAAAGCAATTTCTCTGCTTGCACATCAAACTACTACCTAAAAAAGCACTAATCAACTGCTTTTCAAAACCATTTCAAATCAAAAATGTTTTTGACCTACAACAGTGCGCGTTTTCTTTGACGAGGAAGGTCTATTAACTGCTTCTCTAGCAATCATTCCAAAAGCTTTTCGATTAAAAAAACCACTTTCGTATATTTCAGCCAAACACTGAACCTAAACACGGTTTTAACTACATGAACCACACTTAAGAACATTTCGCAAAAATAGATAAATCATTAAATTTTCTTTTCAATTCCTTTCTAGTTTTCTCAGTAACCAAACAGATGACAGTGAGGACTGATAACTAGATCTGTATGTACCTCGCAATGCTTGCCCAGAGAAGTCACTCAAGCTCGGGGAAGAAGAAGTAGAAGAAGAGAGAAATGGCGGTGTTCTGTCATCAACTGCTCGGAATTTGAACTCCATTGAACTGGAGAGGGAATCATAGACAAAACCACAGTGAGAAAAAGAATCCGAGGGTGATTATGGTAGCTTCTCTTTAAAAATGAATACTATTTAATTGTGGGCTGACAACATAATGATGCACGTATATTTCACGCGCTAGTACTGCGCCGGCAGATTATTCATTTCTGTATTGCGTCAACAAATCAGTTCCCTAAGGCCTTAGATTCATAACCAATTAGTTCCCTCTCTGTTTTCGTTGCCGAGAAAATAGTGGTCAAATTAGACTAACCATATTCATGCCACCTCATCTTCGCGTTTCACGGAGTTGTTTATCCGATTGCCGAAATTTTACTCTCACACTTAAAAACGACGTAGTTTATGGCTTTTCGCTTAACCAATGAATCAGTCATCTGTAATGTTTACGTTGATGTTGACTCTTCAATCAACCGTCTATCAATTAAAGATCAGAGTTTTTTGTTTTCTTATCCATTAAGACTCCATCTTCACTCCCTGTATAAGCTCGTTATTATCTGTAGCTGTTATTGGACTGCGATAGCATAACCAAAATGCCTAGTTGTTGTGAAATTTGCTGCGAAATTTTGATCGCGATTTTGCTTCCTCCTTTGGGGGTCTGCCTTAAGCATGGTTGCTGCAGTGTATGGACTAACTTTATCTCCTGACATCTATCTTTTTCTTTCTTTGTTGTTGTTCATTTCTCTCTGGTTCCCAAGAAAAAAGAAACCCTTTTTTCAACGGTAGAAAGAAGTTGATTTTTCTACGAATTTTATTAGCTATCAAACAGGGGCGATCTAGTTTCCTCTCAGTTCTCTTAACATTTTCTTGCTTTTCTGTTTTCTGTTTGGTTACGTAGAAACTATTGTCTCAGCTACTCAGTGAAGCTGTTTATTTTTTCATTCGTTTTCCTAGCAACCAAAGAGAGCCGATCTAATCTATTTTGACCCCATTTGCCAAGGAAAATGAACTCGAGCTGACCTTTTTCTCAATTTTTCATCGATTATTTGATGTCTTCCTCTGTTTCCATTTATGTAGAAATGAAAGTGTTTGCTTTTGTAATGATTTTGTAAATTATGATAAGTTGATTGAACATTCATTATTCAGCTAGTTATTTTTTCTCTCTCTACGTAGCAAGCTGCTTCATTTCGGGAAAAATGAAGAGGGAAAGTAAATACAATGCATTTGAAGTTTAATGATATCTGTTAATGTTGTTCCCAATAATTTGGTGTTCTCTAGTAATGCGTACATTAGTTTGCATAACTATCATAACTGTTAATTCTCTGTATGATCTAATGCTTGTACTGAATCTCTCGTTCTAAATTTCTTTTGGTTTGTCTTTGTTGTTTCCTGTTTGGTTCCCGCGAAGAAATACAGAATGAAGCTTGATTTTCGTACAACTTTTATTGGAAATCAAACAGAGCTGACATAGCGTTCCTCTCTGTTCTATTAACATTGTCTCTCATTCTGCTGTTTTCTGTTTGGTTGTTGAGAAGCTATTTTATCAACTGCAATACTGTTATCTTTTTCTTTCATTTTCTTGCTATCAAAAAGAGCCAATTTAATATGTACTCCGTTTTTCTCGAACTCTCTTCCTGTATCTTCTGCTTGGCTATATCTTTGTTTGGTTATGCGATCAAATTATGCTAACTTTTCTTAGATTTTCTTGGTAACCAAACAGAATGACAGCCTTCTTTCTTGTAACCATTTTGGAAATTATGATAAGTTGACTGAACCTTTAATTCGGCTAATTATTATTTATCTGTCTACTTAGCTTGATGCTTTGTTGCTGAGGAAACAACGAAGAAATACAAATAGCATTGCATTTCAAGTCTAATAATATCTGTTGATGTTGTTTTCCAATAATTTAGCTTGCTTAAACAGACCTTCTATAATGAAATTGTTAATGGTCATTTTAAGATTCAAAAAATTGTTAATATCCAAGTTTGAAGTTGAAGTATCTTTTTTGCAGGTTGAATTCTGCATTTGTTTGCTGCTGACTATTTTAGGATACATTCCTGGAATAATCTATGCACTATATGCCATTGTGTTTGTGGATCGTGATGAGTATTTTGATGAGTACAGGCGTCCGCTATATGCACCTTGATACCTCTCAGTGTTTGCTTTTTCATATATATGCTACAATGTCATGCTGTTAAAATCTTTCCTGTGTATTGGTTTTATGTAAGGTATTTGAATTCAGTCTAATTTGACGAAAGCTAGATAATAATTCGTTTATGACAGCAACTGGCTATTATTTTTATGGTTGTGGATTTTCTTTACATTTGTGAGTTCTATATAGGTAAAATTTGAACACACAATGCCGATTGTTTGTGTGAACGAAAATTATGAATCTCAAAACTAAGAGATTATTTTTTTGTCGTAAGTTATTTAGTAACGTGTTACTGCTACTAGGTTTTGTTTTAGCAAGGTCAATTATAGGTTTAATTATTGGATGCTTCAGCATATTGGCAAATCTTTGCATAAGGTTAAGGATCATGACTGTTACTAGTTTGCATTGTAATATTTTAATATATTTATCAGAAATAGTTTTGATTCGTTATAAAATTCTTGTGAGAATTGATAATGTATCGTTTCTTCCTTCTCCTTTCTGATGCTTTTCCACTTTTTTTTTGCCTTTTTGTTTCCATCTTCTTACTTTTCTGTCCGGCCAAGAAAGGCTTACTCTGATTTTGGGACTGTGAATTTATAGTAAAGATGGAGAAACCAGAACTTGCATCCTCCATGATTTGCAGAGAGTTTCTAGTCTCTTGCTTTTAGCTTCTTTAAGAATCATCAAAGTGTATCTTTAGCAATTGGTTTGGCTTCTTACAGTGCAAGCAAAATGTCAAGGGATTGATTCCCTCTGGTGCGAACCTTTGAGGAAAATTGATTTAATTTGTTTTTGTGCATTTGGGAAAAAACGGATGAATCTTTAGCACTCCCTTCACAGGCTTTTCTACAACTGCTGACATAGTCGTCTGCTGTTTAATTTTCTGTAAAATGCTCTCTCTTGCATATTATTTGGGTTTTGCTTCAAACATAATTGATGCTGCTTTATTAATGCCTCACTTTTCTATTTCAAAAATGGAGAGAAAAAATGGAAACAAATATCTGAGTTCTATCTTTTCTGCTGATGTTGGTTAAAATACACATCTTTTGTGACCTAAAGAAATTAACATTAATGTTTCTAAAATTAAGCTGGAACTTGTGTGATGATTTTATGAGTCTCAACAATTTAATATTGATGTACAAAAGCTTACACGCATTTGTGCGGAAGTACATGTATGTCAATGTAATTTTCTTTCTGGTTGATATTATAATCAGATTTTACCATCTCAAGTCCATGGGAATGGTTGCTATAATTTGAGAGTTGTTTTGAAAAGACGCTGCTAATCTAGTAGTAGGCGACTTTTCTCTAACTCGAGAGCTTTTTAAGGTAGCAAATGCCTTTTTCCTAACTCAACAGAATTTCTGTTAAAGGTAGAAAATACCTTTTTTTCTAACTTGATAAATTTTGAAAATTTTCTTGGGAGGGTTAGAAATTGTTAATTATAAACATACGATGATAATATTACAGTAGTATGGGTACTATGTCTGTAGATTTTATTAAAAAGTAGTGTTATTTAATATTTTTACAACTTCGTTGTTGAAGTTAAATGAGAGTTAGTTATACTAATTATGTTCTAGATTTTGCAGATAAATCTGATTTATGTATATATATTTTTTTATTTTTTAAAGATTCTTTAATTATAGTTTTTAAAAGTTATGAATTAAAATAAAAAGCTGGTAATAATAATATAATAAAATTATTAAAAATTATAAAAGAGTTGTAATTATAATAAAAAAAGTAGGAGATTATATTAAACTTTGGGGTTGGTAATAATAAAAAGAGAGTTGGAAGATTAAACAGAAAACAGAAATGAGAGACCCAAAAAAATGGGTTTCCCTCGTTCTGTTCTCCACTAGTTCTCTTGTCCTTTGCCGTAGGAAAAATGGACGACAGGGAAAGAGGGGAACAAATCATCAACATCTTCTCGCGACTCACTCCAGCGGAAAGATGGACTGGACCCGTGTTCGTCCGTAAGGCCTGGTTTTCCGCTAGCGAGGGACCCCTTTTTAAACTAGGTGTTTGATCTCGAGACTCATTCGAGTCACTCAATGAGTCGCCTCTCTGGTCTACTGTTGAGTTCGAGACAAAAGTCGATTCCATGCTCCGATCTATGGTTGGACGGACAAACGGATCACTTGCTGAAATCAAAACCGGGCACTGCTCCGATCGCTTTCTTGATTTCGCAGCTGATAGATATATATGCTTTTGTCTATTTCAATTATATTATAAATTTTAGGATTATAAATCTTGATCAGGCTTAATTTCCTTGCTTTTTAGTACAAAGGTTGGATTTTCGCTTTAATTTCTTTCTCAATTTGCACTCTTTGCTGTGGAATTTATTACTCAGATGCCCAAATCTTGAGGTTCTTTCAAATAAAAGCTGTCCGAATGTTACGGATGGTTCCGTATGTAGGATAGCTTTTTGATGTTCCAAGCGTAGGGAGCTTGATATCAGCTATTGTTATGAATTATCTGATGAATCTCTAACAATTATTGGAAGGAATTGTCCCAGCCTTAAGGTTCTCAAGCGAAACCTCATGATTGGGGAATTCCCTCTACTGAGTATTTGCTGTCTTTACTATCAGATGGTAACTTGGAAGCCAATGATATTGCTAAATTTGTGCCTAATCTTGAGTACCTTGAATTTCGGTATTCGCTGTTGGGGTCTAGAGGTCTTGCTGCCATTTGTAAAGGTTTACAAAGCTTGAGTATTTGGATTGCGGGGGGTGTGCTAGGTTGACTCGAAGAGCTATTGTTGATATCAAGTCCAATTTGAAGAATCTGAAGCAGATGATAGAACCTCATATTTTCCCTATTTATGCCAACGATTATTTTCCATGAAAGGAATGATAGCTAATAAACATGAAAAGCTACGGAAAGCTTATGTCATTGCTAAATTTATGCCTCATCTCGAGCATCTTGAACTTGGGTAATTTAGGTTACTGGAAAAAGGGCTCGCTTTAACTTATCAATGGTGTTTGTTCGCGATGGATTGTACAAGGAAATTGCAGACTGCAAGTGTCTAGTTCCGATTGACTATCCTGCTCATGCTTGTATGACAAGCTATTGACAAGGGGGCTTCTAGTTTTCTATAGGTAATTTATAGCCCTTTATTTTCCATGTTGTATATTGTAATGCCATTTCCAATGCTATTTGTAGTTGAACTACCTTAATGGCTGGTTTATGCATTATATGAAGGGAAGTGGAGTTTATGTTGTATTTTGAATCTTCTCTTAGACATCGCAACTTATGGGCATAGTCTCCATTTGAACTTCTGTCTTTGTGATGGAGAAAAAATTGGTTCATTGTTAGGATAATAATAGAATAGTGTTGGGCTGTACTGGCTGGTAATGGTAAGGCCTAGCCCAATTTTGTACAGCTCAAGTCATGCATGGCAGCATGGCAGGAGCCCAGCATGATGCTTATGTTACGCTGGGCCTGATGTTTCAGCCCAGTGGCCGTGATAATACGGGATTGAAATTATATTACAATTTTTTGTTTTGAAAAAATTTAAAAATTTTGAATTAATTTCAATGTGATTCAACGAGACACAAAAAATATCTTCTTTTTTTTTAATTTTTTAAAATAAAAAAGTGTGAAAGAAATATAATTTTATGAATCTTGCTATTTTTGTAAGTGGAAAAGATGTCTTTCGTCAGGCTATAATTTTTTTTTTTTTAAAGTTTTTGAGAGAATGTTAGCCTATAATTAAGTCTAACATGTTTGTTAGTGTTTTTATTTTTAATAATTTTTAGAAGAATTTTTTAATTACAAAGATAATATTTTAAAAATTTTGGGAAGGCCAATTAGCATGAAACCGCCAGGCTCAATGTGTATTTTTGGACCGGCCTGACATGAACTAATTCCGGTCAGCCTAACGTGAAAGCGTGTCAACCATAAAAGACCACGATCTGATTTATACGTCGTAATAATGTACTGTTTTATTTTTAATATATATATATATAACTTTTAGGAAGTACCTTTTTTCCTTTTATGGTCTATTTTCCAAATTTTGACAAATGAATTTTGTTATGTTTGCCAATTAGCCACTGTATAGGATATAATTTTAGCATTTATTTGTACAAGTAATTATATAAAAAATTTATAATAATTAATAAAAAATAAAGAAGATAAGCAAAACTTAAATATATTTTAAATTTTTATTTAACTTGAATTTGAAAGCACGAAATTTATGTTGTATTTTGAATCTTCCCTTAGCATTAAAACTTATCGATGTAGTCTCTATTTCAATTTCTGCAGGCTCCTCCCTCTTGTAATGAAAACAATTTGTTCATCGTCGGGGCTAATGCTGAATGTCATATGTAGTTTATGTTTTGAATCATGCTTTCTTATATGTTTAGTAGATGTCTTGTATACCCCCCGTACTGCCTGTTTCATCATGGGTTCTTGTTTTGTTTCAATGAAAAATTGCTGCCAGAAAACATTTTCCGCAAGGTACTTGGATTTGCGCATCATTGGAAAATATACTTCTGATTCTACAAAATGTATGTATGTTTCTCAAACATATAAATGAAAATAATAACAAACAAATAAAATATTATGGGATATGATATCATAATGCAAGCATTTTACATGTACCGGTTTACTAGTAGTCTATAAAAACACTTCTCAAAAAAGTCACAAAAGCATTTCTTGGGAAGTTCTACGTAATGGTATATATATACACAAAAAATTAATGTAATTAATTAACTTTTGATTTGGTTAATCATTAAGCAGCGATTTGTTTTGTTTGTTTGGCTAAGAAGTTGCCCTTATCATATACAACACGTCCCACAATTTCATCGGTTCCATTATCCGAAACACAGAATACGAAGATAGAGAGAGAAAAAAAAAAAATGAACGACAAGGGAGGAGGAGAAGAGAACGAGTCAGTACCGAGTTGACTCGCGAGTGCTTGATAAACATCCTCTCCAGACTCACTATACCGGAACCATGAACTTTTGTTTGCAAGTCATGGTTTTCCGCCAACAAGGATCCGATTCTCAACTCGATGTTCGATCTCGAGACTCACTTCGAGTCACTTAATGAGTCACCTCGCTGGTGGACCCCGGACATTGAGAGAAAAATTGATTCCATGCTTCGATCTGTCCTCGAATGGAGTGACTGATCACTAACAGAAATCAAAACCAGACACTGCTCTGATCGCTCTCTTAATTTCGCAGCTGAAAGGTGCATATTTGTTTATTGATCTTTTTCTGATGGATTGGAAGAATTTCTGTCGAATGATATGAAGCTTACTGGAAGATTTAGGTTTGTAATTTATGATTGATCAATGGAAGTTGTAGATTAGGTCAATTTTATTTGTTATTTTGTTATGAAGCTCGTATTTTTCCTAATTTGTGTCATAGATTTCGATCGAAGCATAGTTTTTTCCTAATTTTATGTTATGAATTTCGGCTTTTACTATGAAAAATGTTATTAAGGTTGAATTTCTTATTTTTATTTTTACTTCAATGGTGTTATCAATTTTGGGGGTTTTCTTTGAAATTTGTAATGAAGCTTGGATTTTACTTCAATTGTGTTATCAATTTCGTTCTTTTACTATGAAGTATGTTATGAAGCTTGGATTTTACTTACGTTTATGAATTTTGTTCTTTGCCATGAAATTGTGAGGCATTAATTTTGCCACAACTGTGTTATTAATTTCCGTCTTTTGACATGAAATCTGCTATGAAGCTTGGGCTTTTCTTCAATCTTATCACAAGTCTTATTCTTTTGCTATGGAATTTGTTATTCAGGTGCCCGATTCTTGAGGTTCTTTCAATTAAGTGCTGTGCAAATGTTACTGATGATTCCATGACTACGATAGCTTTTCGATGTCCCAAGCTTAGGGAGCTTGATATTAGCTATTGTTATGAAATATCTATCGAATCTCTGGCAACTATTGGCAGTAATTGCCTGAATGTTAAGGTTCTCAAGAAAAACCTTATGAATTGGTTGGATCCTTCGCAGCTTGTAGGAATTGTCTCGAATGAGGATTTGAATGCTTGTCCACAATGGGGACGTGCAAGCTGATGTTATTACTGAATTTATTCCTAATCTCGAGCACCTTGAACTTCGATTCTCCAAGTTGTCAGCTAGAGGCCTCACCTCAATTTGTAAAAGGTGTACAAAACTCAAGTACTTTGATCTTTCGCCGTTTGCAAATTTGACTAGTTGGGATATTGTTAATATAACATCTGATATGAAAAATATTAAGATTATAAAGCCAAATTTCTACATTCCGGTGTGATAGGTATGATCATTGGAGGTTGTATGATGAACGATTCCAAACTGATATCTTCCGAATTTGAATTAGCTGTTCTAGTATCCTGGGAAAAAAAAAATCTCTTTGCATATATACTGGTACATAGAGGTCAACTAAGGAGTTCGTGTGATAAATTTATAGCTTTTACATCATGTTCATCACATAATGTTGTGTCTAATGCAACACGTTATCGAGCTGCTGTGATGTTAGTACGTAGCATTCCATTGCTGTTCCATGATTTCTTTGTATGTTGGATACTTGGATTGTGGTTATTAGATATGTACTTCTGCTGGTTATGTTATTATTCTTCATACTTACTAACACCACTTCTAATACTACTACAGCTTTCAATTAAGAATTCTGTTTGCTCCTTGTAGATAGTTGATATGAATCAGGGAATAGAACTTATAAACAATCAAAACGAAACCATAGACACTCTTTTTAATTCAGCCCACCAGCCCATAAATTTCTTTTCTTATCTAGCCCAAAATCAGCCTATTAATACTTTTTTTAATGTAGCCTAAATCTAGCTCATAATTCATTATTTTATTCAGTCTATAAATATCTAAATACTGCAACCTAATTTGGCCTAGTGCTTAATTTTCATTTTCACCATTTAGTTTAAGCTCAATTTAAAGGTTCAAGTTGTTCTATTAGTTGGACTATGATTACTTGGATTAAAGATTAGTTAATGTGTGGTTAGCTTTCTTTAAAAGTTTTGTTTAGCTTTTCTTGAAAGTCTTTGTTTTGGCTTCTCTTAAAAGCCTTTGTCTAGCCTTTTTTAAAAGTTTTATTTAGTTTCTCTTAAAAGACTTTGTATCATCTATAAATAAGTTAATGACAGGTTTGTTGGAATGAAAATTGAGCTTGTTTCAAGTTTGTGCAATTAACTTTTATTTAAGGGCGGCAATTTGGATCATAATATGATTATTCAAGACGAATACGAAGTATTAAATAGATTTGAATTTGAAAAAATTGACACGAATAATAATCTGGTCGTATTTGAGTTTCACGATTAATTATTGTGTCGGATTTGAATTTGACCTTCTGAATTTATTTATCCGTTTATGACACAATTAGTTAAATGAATAATCGGGTTTAAATGAATAATTGAATTTAAACGAATAATCATGTTTAAATGTATGAGTTTAAACGAATAATCGAGTTTAAACGGATAAACAGATCTAAACGAATTCGTTTCATAATCCTAATTAAATGGATAAATAGATAAATGGATACTCTTAATTATATTTTTAAATTAAAAAAATAATAATAATAAAAAAGTACATGTAAAAGATTTATAATTAATTATCGTGTCAGATTCGAATTTGACCTTCTGAATTTATTTATCCGTTTATGACACAATTAATTAAACGGATAATCGGGTGTAAATGAATAATCGAATTTAAACGAATAATTGTGTTTAAATAGATAATCGAGTTTAAACAGATAAACGGATCTAAACGAATTCTTTTTATAATCCTAATTAAATGGATAAATAGA
>JAWDEX010206503.1:0-11058 GCA_035221805.1 Trichilia hirta
TTGTTTAAAAGGCTTTTGTGACTGTATTTGAAACTTGTGATTAAGAGTTTTCTTATTTAAGAATATTAAAAAGAAGTATAATAATAAATACTTTATAAGTAACTTCTTATTTAAATTATTGTCAAGTGTTAATGCTTTGTATTGCTAAACGACTAGTAATAAGCTGGTTAGGGTATATGATGAGTACATAAAAGGTGTATAAGTACTAAGATTTAGATTCATTATTTACCACATTAAAGTATGATTAATTCCCTTAAATTATATATATTTTTAGTCTTTTGTGTAAATTTTAGTTTGTTAGTAATTTCTATTTATTTTTAATTTTGATGTAGTAATAGTAAAAAGGTTGTAACTTTTCAACAAAGAAAGTATTTAAAGTGATTCTTATTCCAATAGAAAGATGACTTAATGGTTTAAAACTTTTATTTTTAGACTAACCACCAGTTTGGACACCAAGTTATAATTCTGAAGCCATTAATTAAGCCCATTTACTGTTTGATCTAGTACAACCATGCTTAAGTATTTTGCCTATAACTTTTAATAGAAACTTTAGATTGACCTAATACAAGTGGCATATTATCTACAATTTGATATTTATCACCTAGGTTGAATCATTGATCTTTTAGTTCATTCATGATATTTTTATGGCAGATAGAATTATTGGTCTTCATTTATCAATCTTTGTATGCAAAATTGTCAAAAACTTTAACTATTAACTTCAATATTTGGCTCTCATTTTTGCCTATAAATAGAGGCCTTTTATGCTTTATAATCATAGCATAACAAGCTTGTAATATACTTTTATTTATAAAAATACTCTTTCTTCTTTCATATAATGTCTTTTTAAAATATTAGATAAGGTTAGAAGGTTAATACTAAGGATGTATGGTATGTTTTCTAGATTTCATTTTTATTTCTAATGTTTAAGCTCTTTTTATTAATTGTATATTCACATTTTGAAAAGTATTTTTGAATATTTAAACTTTTTGATTCTTTATAGATATTTGACATATTGAATGCTTAAAAATAAATTTCTTGATTCATTCTAGACAAATGAAATAAAGAATGTTTTGATGTTTAACATGTTTAAAAAACTTCTTTTGAAATGATTTTGTCAATTAATTTAAAGACCAACTTTTAATCACATGTCAATTTTTTTTAAAGAAAATAGATATTTTTTGTCTAAAATAATTTACATCTTCTGATTAATATAACTCTTTAGTTAATCTTAATTGAGTTAAAAAAAAGATCTAATTTACTAACCATTATTCCAAAATATTAATTTTTAAAGCCTTGGTGTTTAAATTATATTTAATTTCTACTTGGTAATTTCTCTTACAAAATTTGTTCATCTATATTTTACCTTTACTGTTAACCTTTGTTATTGGAAACTTGATATTGGACCTTATCTTGAATATAAATCAATTGAACTTTTGAAAAAACACTCTTTGTAGATATGACATTTGAACTCACTAAACTATATTATAATAAGTGTACCTATACTTTGGTATAATAATTAAATTAAGATCACCTAATTGACTTATAGATAAGGATTCCAATGCATTGCAAGCATTATTTGATAGATTAATAAAATTTAGAACTTAAAGCTTACTGTTTACAATAAAATCTGAGTATTAGAGCTTGAATTCAGAAAGTTAGGTTAGAATGCGATGTTTGCATGTTGAATTAGATAATATTAAGCTAATTTGAAGTTGGACTCTAGGAAAAATTGAAGTGTATCCGAAAAGCCTTCCTTATGTCATAACTTAGTAAAAATCGTGCATAATGAGCATAGTTATCACATATAGATTTCATGATTTTCAATTTGGAATCTCAAAAATAATTGAAATTCCAATTTGTATGTCTTAAACTTAAAGAATTCGAGCGGTAAGACTCTGAGGCACGAGAACTAAAAGAGAGTGTATACCCACCAGTTTATGAGTGAAATTTATTATTTTTTCTTTATTTTTGTTAAATTTTTATAAAGACTTAGATATATTTTATATGCTAGGGTGGTAGAATTATTTTAAATAAATTAAGATATTTTAGGAGGTGATAGATATGTTATTGTGATGGAGATTAGGAGTAGGTCTCTCTTGTTTGTGATTTATACATATATATTTGTAATTTTATCATTTTATAATATTTATAACTTACTCATGGTAATTTTATTGTATTTATTAATGATTTATATACATGTGCGTGGTCGAAGGCTAACTTTGATATTTGTGTTTTGATATCATAATAAAACTTTTAATGATATGCACACTTATGATTTTAGATATTGATTTTGATGATTGATTTAATTTATGATATTAAAGCTGAGGAAGTTATGGTCATGAGGGCCCAAATTATAATTATAAAGTTAAGTAGCCTAAGATAGACTGAAGTAATGGCCATTTAGTTGAGTGTATGCATCAGTGGGGCAGATATAAGGGAGGTAATGACCTCATTTGTGATAGAGTAAAACACAAGACAAAAAGATAGAGGATAGTTATATGTAGATTTATAGACTACTTTACACTAATGTCAGTGATGGGCTAGGTTTTAAATTAAAATTCATGCATTTATTTATTTTTTTGTAGGAAACAAATTTCATAAAAATACATTATTGTTAATTGCATAAAAAATCCACTAATAGGTTGATCTTGACTTTTGCCAGAGCGAATTCCAAGAAAAAGGCTAGACCAATGTTTTCATATATAGATTGTGATTTTCACTTAAATTATGGTGTTTTTTTTCTTTTGTATACATGAAATGTTTTCTTTCAATGTTTTCTTATAAATGTTTTTACCTATATATGTAAGTTTTATATCCACTCACGAAGTATACTTTCGTATACTTACCCCTTTCACCTTTTAGTTTCAAGTAATCGAGAGTGGGATAGAAAATTCGATAATGGTGGTAATCAATTAAAGTTTTAAAGCCCACTATTATCCTTCTTGCTTTTAAATTATTGTTCAATTAATTTTTTCACTAGGAATATTTGATAAATTTTTGTATATATAAGTATGTATGAATTGAAAGGAATACTTTTGTATTATATAATTTGTATGTTTTGTAAATTATGTTTATTTTGTAATTGAGCAATGAATTGTAAATGTTTCAGAGAGACTTATTTATATTATGTGTTTTATGAAATGATTTGAGAAGTTATTTTAAAGTGTGTGCATATTACTATACAAAGGATAGGTACCTAAAAAGCCTTACAGGCCCAAGAGGAATATTTGGGGATTTAAAATATGTTTTGAGGTTTTGTGACATTTTTATATGTGGATCCTACAGGCGAATGTCTGACAATTAGATTGGTATTAGAGCCTTAAGATTCAAAAAATGTTTTAAAAATGTTAAATTTGATTTAAAAACTGTTTTATATGCTTTTTAGTTGATTTTAAAGATATCCTAGTGGACAATAAGTGAGTGAGTTTTAGGAATTAAATCACCATAAGTGTATTTAGAATTAAACTCATAAATTTTTTTTGTAGCAAAATGATGCGTCACGATCTAGTACAGAAAGAGGAAGATCTCAAAAAGAGATAGTCTCTAATAGTAAGCAAGTGGCATTGTCATTTGTCCCTTTATTAAAGCTGAGGAACTATAAGTACCTCTTTCACTTTAAAACTAATAATCAAGAATGAAAATGCCTTCTTCAATGACCTCAGAGGCCTAAGTAGCCTTTATGGCATATTAGAACCCTTGAGGATTTCTCAAACATAAAGACTACTAGAGTAAGGACCTTATCTTTATCTGCACCTTTATCCTTACTTATGTCCCAAAACTACTGCATCTCTATTAGTAGTTAAACCATATAGACTATTTCCAAAACTATTTCCAAAACTCTCTAAGCTTATAAAGGAGATCATATAATTAGAAAGGGTGCCATTTGGTGGCATGACATATGCAATGTTAACTACTTGATGTTTGAAAAAGGTAAAGAAAGATTTAGAGGACGTGGGATTAAATGATGATGTTAAATTAAAGGTAATCACTTGATTATTAGACGATAATGCAGCTACTTGGTGGAAGAATATTCAGGTGAGGTTAGTAGCACCCTTGACTTGAGATGATTCAAGAAAGAATTTAAAGACCAATATTAGACTCCTTTTCATTGTAATTAAAGGAAACAAAAATTTTTGAGGCTAAAGTAGATGGGAAATACTACGATAGAATATGAAACCTATTTAAGAATGTTGGTTGAATTTATGCCAGAATTAACCAATAAAGATTGCTTGTGTTCCAAGTTTAAGGAGTGGCTAAACTTTGAGATTAGAGAAAGGATGTCACTATTTGGGAATTAGAGCTATAAGGAAATGATTCAACTAGCTTTAAGAGTTGAGAAGATAATTGAAGAATGTATGTTCCATAAGAGAAAAGACTATAGTATTCAAACGGGGCAACTATCTATAAAAAGTCGTTGGCTTTTCTAATAGTGCTTCCATTACTAGTCCTGTAAGTAATCTTGTACTCTCCTTACAAGGCCATAAAATATTACGATTTTTGTGATTAGTTCAAGGGTTAACTAAGAGTTTTGAGTGGAGGCAGAGTAAGGCTGGATGTATTAACTGCAAGAAGTACTACAGTGGTCCATGTAAAATGCATTAGATGTACTTTCACTGTAAATAATAGGACATGTAAAGAAATATTGCCTAGTTTGATCAAAATGAAAATAGGAACTTAACCTACAGTTAGTCAAAATCCTGCCTACCTATAACTACAACAGCAAATAAGTCAATCTGCAGCTTTAGCTAGTAAAAGGTTAGGAGTGGGTAGTTCATCCGTTACATCGTAAAGTTCTTAAAGGAGTCAGGGTAGAGTTTAGACTTATGTATTTACTCTTAATCAAGAATAAGCTAAGGCTAATCCTGAAGTTGTGATAGATACTATTACCATATTTAATAAAGATGTATACATGCTCATCGATTCAGGGTTTAATAGGTCATTTATTGTAATGCATTTGCATGTCATGTTGATAGAGAGTTATCACCTTTAAATCAATAATTGATAGTTTATACCCCTTTAAAATAGAGTTACTAAGAAAGATTGTCTTCTAAGGCCGTCTCATTATTATAAATAAAGTAGAAGTAGAAGTAGATTTAATTTTTTTAAGAATGTATAATTTTGATGCCATTCTGGGAATGGATTGGTTATCTTAGCATTGAGCTTTAGTTGATTGCTTTGCCAAGCAAGTTATATTTGAAAAATCAAGTGAACCAAATCTTGTAATGATGGATGAACGCAATATGCCTTTTATTTGTGCGATTTCAGTTTTAGAAGTGTGAAAAATAATAAGAAAATGGTGTCAAGCCTACTTAGCACATATAATTGATGCTTTAATTTTAAGAAGTTCTATAGAATAAATGCCAGTAGTTCAAAAATTTCTAAATGTATTTCTTAAAGAGTTGCCAAGATTACCACAAAATCTAGAATTCAATTTCAGTATTCAGCTAGTGTTGGGCACTACGCTGATATTGATACCTCCGTACCATATAGCACCTGCTAAACTCTAAGAATTAAAGGTGTAACTCTAAGATTTTATGGACAAAGTTTTCATTCAACCTAGTATGTCACCTTGGGGATTGCCATTGTTATTTGTGAAGAATAGTGATGGTACTCTGAGATTACGCATAAAATATCGATAGTTAAACCAGGTAACTATTAAGAATAAGTATCTTTTTCCAAGAATAGATGATCTTTTTGATAATTATAAGGTGCCAGCATCTTTTTAAGATTAATTTAAAATCGAGATATTACCAATTGAAAATTCGAGATAGCAATGTCACCAAGATAGCATTCAGAACTAGGATAGGGTAGTATGAATACTTAGTATTGCCATTTGCACTAACTAATACCCTATTTGCATTCATGGATGTCATGGATAGAATATTTCATTCATACCTCAATAAGTTTGTAATTATCTTCATCGATGATATTTTGGTGTATTTGAGAACCAAGAAAGAGCATGCCGAATATTTAAAAATAGTATTATAAATCTTGTGAGAGAGAAGGCTGTATGCTAAATTTTTTAAGTATGAATTTTACTTAAAGAAGTGGTCTTCTTGGGGCTTGTAGTATCAAAAGCAGGGATTTTATAGATCTCTAAAAGATTAAAGTTATAGTGTAATGGGAAAGGCCAAAGAATGTTATTGAGGTTAAAAGCTTCTTGGGACTAGAGGGCTACTATAAAAAATTTGTAAAAAGTTTCTCTTTATTAGCAACCTATTAACATGGTTAACAAGGAAAGAAGTGAAGTTTGAATGGGATAAGCAGTATAAGCAAAGCTTACAAGCATTGAAAGATCAACTTATCATTGTTTCAATTTTAATACTTTCTACCCTAGGAGGTAGGTATGTTATATATAGTAATGCTTTTAAGCAGGAACTTATGTGTGTATTAATATAGAATAGGAAGTTAATTGCTTATTCTTCTTGATAACTTAAGAAGCATTAAGTTAATTGTCCTACCTATAACTTAAAACTTGTCACTGTTACCTTTACACTCAAGATTTAAAGACACTCATTGTACAAAGAACAATGTTAGATCTTTACTGACTACAAGAGCTTAAAGTATCTACTCATTCGAAGAGAGTCAAATTTAAGACAAAGGAGAAGCTAGAACTTATCGAGGACTATGATCTCATAACTGACTATTACCCAGAGTAAAGCCAATATAATGATAGATATATTGAGTAAAAAATCATTTGTTATAGTGGCACATGTAAGATTAATCTATATGCCATTGCTTTTGGATTTGAAGAACTTAAGGGTGAACTTGGGGTATGATCATAGTAGAGCAATGATAGCTAATTTTGGTATGATGCTAACCTTGAGAGAGTAGATTCAAGGGGAGTCGATGCAAGATAGTGAATTGATTAAAGTTTTTTGAGAGATCCTAAATGATAAATAAGGTGATTTTTATTTCACACAAGATGGAATCCTAACCTTAATAGGTATAATTTGTGTTCCTAGTGATGATGAATTAAAAGGGGCAATTTTAAAAGAAGTGCATTATTCTGTATTTGCCATACATCCAGGTGGCATTAAGATGTACTAAACCATTATAGAGAACTATTGGTGGCCAGGCACGAAGAGGTATATAGAAGAATATTTGACAAGATGTATGGTTTGCCAACAAGTAAAAGCAGAATATCAAAAACTAGTTAGGACACTTTAACTTTTACCAATCCTAGAGTGAAAATAGGAGCACATCACAATTTATTTTATGGTTGGATTATTTCACACAAAATTAGAGAATGATCCTATCTCGGTTATAGTATGGTTTACCAAGTTAGCCTATTTCTTACCAATTTGTATCAAGTACTATACAGAGAAACTGGTAAGATTGTATATAGTAGAGATTGTTATCGACATTGTCAAAAAATTAAAAGTAAAAAAATAAAAAGTAGAGTCGTCATCTATCCAAATAATGGTGGGATAGATTACCTAAAAAATTAAATTCTAAGTTCAAGGGTTAATTAAGCATAAAGAAAGTGTTAGGCACCCTACAACTTTTGTGAAAATGGTTATCGTAAATATTATAATCTTGAATTTTAATTTTACTTTATTCTTGTTTTTTACCATTTTAACTAACACAACTGAGAATATTAAAAATATTCTACTATCTTAATTTTCTAAAAGTTATTGAACTAAGAGAAAGCAGAATATTAAAAATATTTTACCATCTTAGCTAATTTTTATTTGACAAATATAAACAAGAAGAATGATATGCACTTTTTTTACAAAAATAAAATTATAAATATAGCAAGCAAATGAATACAATATCAAATAATATGAATAATAAAAGACTTAATCTTTCATAAGAATAAAAAAATTAAATTTTAAGAAAATAAGCAACAAAAAAAATAATAAGTAAATTACACGAAAGTAAATAATACAAAGAAATAAATTGCATGAAAAAATTATAGCAAATATAAAGCAGAAAAAAGAATATGAGGCTTAACCTTTCATAAATGATAATTATTAAATAATAATTAAATCATATTTTATTAATATAAAATAATATTCAAAGGGATGAAAAACATACCTATTAATTGATAATCTTCAAGTATAAACTAAGAGATTGAAAGAAAGATTACAAAAGGAAGAGATTTTAAAAGTAAAACAATAAACTTTCTCTTCTTTTTTTTTCTTCTCTTTTTTCTCTCTTTCCTTGCTCTCTCTCTAAAAACGTCCTCCTAGCTTTTTCACCTCTCTAAATTGTTTTTTGATGAAAGAAAAGCCTTATATTTATAGACAAATTGGTGGCCAAATTGTTAACAAAGTGGTTGATAAATTTGATACATTATGTACTTAATCCTTGAAAATTTGCTCTAATCATGTACATAATTTTTGACTAAAATTTTTGGCATTAAATTTGTTAAAATTTACTTACCACTTGAACATAAAACTTTTAGAACCTTATCTTAACTTTTCATACACATAAATAACATATTATTTAAGTATTTTGAAAGATATGGCCTAAATATTGAAGATCGGCAAGCTAGATTATTACTGCAAATAGGCCTGCTTAATGGATTTGAAAATGCATTTTAAATTTAAATTGATGATTAGTCTAAATATTAAAGTTTTAGCCATTGAGTCATATTTCTATAGTCACTTATATCAAGTAAATTTGAAATTTCTATCAAAAGATATGGGCAAAATACTAAAGTAAGATTGAGCTAAACAAAATAACAAATGGGCTTGGGAAATAGCTTCAAAAATGCACATTAGATTCCAAACTAATAGTAAGTCCAAACGTAAAAATTTTATCCCACTGAGTTCTCTTTCCATAACTACTTGTACCAGGTGAATCTAAAATTTTTGTCAAAAGTTATGGGTAAAATACTGAAGTAAGGTCAGGTTAAATTGGAATAACAAACGAGCTTGTGAAATGACTTCAAAAATGTAATTCAGGGTCCAAACTGATGGTTGGTTTAAACATAAAAGTTTTAGCCCATTAAGTTAGATTTTAGAAGATTAAGAATTATCCTACTAGCTTTCTTTGTTAAAAAGTTATGCCCTTTATACGAATTCTACATCGAAAGATAAATTAAATAGTAATTACTAACAAAGTTAATTTTACATTTAAAATTATAAATATACTTAAATTATAATATTTTACGATATTAAGAGTGAAATAAATTTAATTTTATTAAACATATACCTTTAAATTCTAATAAAAACTTGTAACTAACTTATTATTAGAAATAACAACTTTTATTAACAAAAGTTTATAAATAAAGCACTTATTATTCTACTACTCTTTGATATTTCAAATAGGTGAATTCTCCAATAAAAAACTTTAAAGCAAAAATCACAAACTCTTTAAATAAAAAATTTATAAAATTTCTTTTGTATAAAAAATACTAAATTAATTATTGGGTTTAGTTGATCAAAGTTATTCTTATTATTTTATTAGAATTAATATCTTCTAGGCTTTAAAAATTGCATTTAGGACCTAGTTCATTAGCCAATGTTTCCTAGACCGGTTGGCCTTAGGGCATTAGTTGTTAAGACACTCATACGAGTCTTTTCATCTCATAAATGCTATATAAGAATTATTTTATATAGTTAAGAATGCAATTAGGGCACAACTTATTTCTAACCCTTATCAGTAATACTTGTATTTGATTTTCTATTTCTTTTTTTTTTTCTTTTAAATACAATACTTATTCTATATAGTTAAGAATGCCACTAGTGTACAGCTCATCCCTAACCCTTACCAATAATACTTGTATTAACTTTTCTTCTTCTTCTTTTTTTCTTTTGAATACAAGACTTCTTCTATATAATTAATGCCATCGGAGTACAGCTTATCCCTAGCTTTACTAAAAATACTTGTATTTAACTTAAAATTTTTTCCTCTTAAATATAGGACTTGTTTTATAAAGTTAAGTATGCTACTTAGGTACAGTTCATCCCTATCTATTATCAACAAGGTTTATATTTGATTTTTTTTCTTTCATCTATCAATGTCCTTAAATATTATCTTTGATGAAATCGTTAAAGCAAATTATGTGAAATTTTTAATTTACAACCTACAATAATAAAACTCTTATATAAAAGATTTATAAAAAACAACTAATAATGTGAGAATTTACGAGTTTGAATAATTGAAATAAAGGCAAATACCAAGATTTTACTATG
This sequence comes from Trichilia hirta, assembly GCA_035221805.1. NCBI lineage: Eukaryota > Viridiplantae > Streptophyta > Magnoliopsida > Sapindales > Meliaceae > Trichilia > Trichilia hirta. The sequence continues at coordinate 10,146 of JAWDEX010206503.1, forward strand.
ACTTTTAAAACTAGAGTTAAATAATAATAGTATTATTAGGATGCATCTCAAAGTTCAAAAAGAAGAAAAGAAATAATTCTTTACTCAGCCATCCACAAAGAAATCAAATGCTTGTCCTTTTTTTTTACGACACAATAAAATGCACTTTAACACATATAAATATATAGTAATACTTACAGTTTTAATATCATTTATCAATTATCCTTACCTCATCTAACATAAGACATTACTTTTAATATTTTATTATAGAAGAAAAAAGTATAAGAGACATCACCTGAGATAATATTTACATAAAAAGCGTACAACAAATTAAAAAAATATCAAACTATCACTCAAACTGTAAAGAAGAAAAGATATAGATGGAGTGTCAAATCTAATTTCTACTTATTATTACTTTTCATTGATTAATCTATCTAGGTTATCTTTAGATCGGATTTATAGATAAAAGTTTATAATTTATCAATTAGTTGGTCAAGAGTTAAAGCACAGATTAAGATCTGTTGTATTGAGTACGAGGTAAATTATTACTCTATAATTTGATCTAAAAAAGATAACAAATTATTAAAGAAATTATTAACATTTAACAAACTAATAAATTTTAAATGAATATTCATTTGAGCCCAAAATGTAACTGGAAAAAATTCTTCTAAAATACCAAAACTACCTAGTAGGCATATAAAAGTGTCAGAGTTACAAATTATTCTTGCAATATATTTATATATGAAAGACACATTTAGTTTCTCTCCAATTATTTTTCTAGTAAAATATTTTATAATTAAAGGTATGTAAACAATACCAAGCACTTGACTGCCTTCTAAATGTGCTATTGTTAACATACATCCCATTAACCTAAGCTTACCTCTCCCATAGATTAAATTGATCTTTCTTTTAGCTAAAACCTAATTTAGATTAC
>JAWDEX010206544.1:0-11053 GCA_035221805.1 Trichilia hirta
ATGACTACACATAGCCACGTTGCTCTATGAATGTAAATGGTGCATTTATGTCCGATCTTTTCGAGTTACAAGTAATCGAAATTAAAACGGCTGCATTTAATAAAGGCCATTATTGATCAATGCCCTTAGAATTTCGGGGATAGAATCTTATATCACCTCGGCCAAAACAGTCACTTAAGTTTTCACTCCCGCCTCGCAACAGTAGAAACTTGAGAGACTTATGTTGATGGTATTTGCCAACACGAGATCGATTCCTTTCCAAAAGCTTCTCGTCTCTCGGATCAGAAGCTATAACCTGGCATGATCATCTCGGTTCCTCGGCACCCCCCCTGATTTTTGAGGCGATTCAATCTAAATTACCGAGACGATCCCTATGCCTTTTTTAAAAACTGGAGTTAAAAATGGGACCAACTACTATGCTGTTCAAGTAACTATTCAGGTGTCCCGTCACAGTAGGTAACTCCGTGCATGGTAAGTTACCAGCATTCATTGTCATGACAGACCTAACGTAAAGGAGTGGTAAAAAGTGATGAAAAGACTGACTCAACAACCATACCTACTACTTTTTAATCAAACTCCCGTTCTTCGATGTTCACACGTGAAGGAACTCTATAAAAAGTGGAGATTATACATATTGCGGGATTTGATTTTCTCTTCTTGGATTGGTTGTTAATCCTCTCCTAATTTGGGAACTTTTAGAGAGGAAACATACTACTCTCACGAACTTTTTTCGAGCCCAGCCACCCGAGTCGGTAAAATCGTTAAACACTCGTAATCCCTCTTTTATTTGACTCTATACTATTTCACTGACTTGAGCGTCGGAGTTTATTTGCTGGTAAATCGGTTTCACTCCTAACTCGTTTTTTTATAATTTTAACTAGTCCCCGAAAAACTTCTATAACAACCGCAATAATAAATCTGTGTGATGATCTAAATCTTCCGTTGCCGAATAATTTGGACATCAACAATTACCAACCTTCTTACAAAGATAAAATCCCACAAAAGTAGAGACACATCCAATTGTGCCTTTCACGATCAAACCTGAATATGTCCTTTCGGAAATTTTGGGCATTATATGACGAATTTTGCTTGCTGTAATTCTTCATCGTCATTTTATTGTTTGTTAAAGTTGCAAGGAGTTCAGTAGAGCCCATTGGTACTTCAGATGCAATTCGGTAATTTACTTCACCTCATTCCTGATGACCCAGTCTGTACATTCATCACGTTCCTAAGACTCTTCACAAGAAAAGAACCCTTGAATAAAGCAAAACACAAAAAGATACAAAACACATGAAAATGATGGAAGAACAGCACAAGTTGACTTGTTTACACGAGAATGGCTAAAGTATTACCAAAAAAAAAATAAATGAATGGCATGCGTTGTATATGTTAACTTCCTTATCTCATAGAACATAATCAACGTCCCCCCTGCCGAGTATGCTCGATTATTTGGTGCCATGGGATTTTGGGCTCTCGAAACGACGGCCGCTGAGGAGCAGTAAATAGCCCGAATATCGGGGGTCCAAAATCAGTATAAAATAGAACCATGACCAACTCCAGGGGCGGAATAAAAAAATCATTAATTTTTTTTTATTTTATTGGGTATACGGTAATATTCTGAAAAATTGGAGGTAATTGTCTTTTTATGAATTTTGAACCACGGAATCTTTTTTAAACGCAAGTCTGGCCACTTTCTCGAGCATTCTCACGGTCAAAATTATTTGTCTTCCCGAAGTCAAAGCTCAAACTTGTCCCATCATAACAAAACCGTACCACCTCATGCCCATGCCCCCCATTCACGTTTCGTCTTTGATTCAGCCGTACGATCTATGACCCATTGCAAAAATATCGGCCCATCAGTAATCGAGAAAATTATCATATTTCATTGGAGCGGATGACGTCTTATATTGACATTCTTCGTCTTATGGAGAACCCCGGTACCCGACTATCAGATGAAAATGTTGATTTCTGATCCTTGTTTTGATAATTCCTCAATCAATATCGAAAACACATACTTCACTATTTTTTATTCTTGTTAAATAATTTCTTTGACAGTCCTTCAAAAATGATTCCCAAGAAGACTGAAAGATCACTGTATTGTTTTCTGGTAATACAAATTTCTTAACTGTATTGCTTTTTATAATATTTTTTGAAGTGTTGTAATTTATTTTGATGTTTTTTTCTAGTGTTTCTTTCATTTGATCTTTTCTTTGTTTATTAATAGTTTTTTTTTTTTTTTTTTAATTTTAAAATAAAGATTTGATTGTGCTTTAATAATGGAAATTGTGGGTTACTCTAATTTTTGATGCTAGCTTTTTATTCCTTTTGTTTATGTAATGATGGATTTATTCAGTTCACTATATTCATCGCTATTTCTGAAGCCTCTCTTTTTTCTTTTTTTCTTTTTCGGGTGGTCTGCCAGTTAGATTGCTGTTTTTAGATTTTTAGAATCGATGTTGCATCTCTTCACAATAATGCAGACATTTGTTTCTTCATTTCCGTATTCGTAGTTCTTTATCGCCAATGTGCGCGGTAATTCTGGTTGAGTTGATTTGGGTTTGTTTGGTTGCTAAGAAATTTTTCGGGAAAAGAAAGAAATTGAAGCTTCAAAGCTTAGGTTTCCGTCATTCATTCACTAGAAGAATAAGAACAAATTTGTGTATCTTACCTTTTCCTGTTGCATGCATTTCATTTGGGAAGGAAACCCGATACTTACGTTTTAATGTTGTCTGTTTCTGATTCTTGGCTGGATAACAGATGTGCTTTTATTTCATTCTGGTCATTAATCTAATCTTGAACTTACTTTCAATTCGTTGTTCTCTGTTCACTTGCCGATTGATGTGTAGGAAGAGATTGAAACACCTATGTGGGTAGATCTTACTCTAGAAGTAGCCAAGTTCAATAGCCAAGACAAGTGAGATTTTTTACAATTTGTTGCAATTTAATAAATATTCTTGTTTTTCTTTTGAAAGATTCTATATTTAAATGTAGCATCAATCCTTGTCATTATGTAATGCGAATTTTGTTACATTGCAGTGATGATGAGCGGTTCCACACAAGCCACTTGTAAGCACATCGTTTCCTGAACTCTATATTTTTGCTGCTTAACTACACCAGCAGGGGCTTGGGTTATTGAAATTACAGAACTTGGGAATGATAACTAAATAAACGTAATTTCCAGGTTCCACCAATATTTTTCTGGCCATTTGAAGGCTTCATTTTCTTGTTCTGAAGAAGTGGTGGACTCAGAACTTGAGTTACAAGGACCATCTTCACTAAATCTTTCAGACTCTGTCTAAATCCAGAGGTAAAGACCATAGGAGCAAGAAATGGAGAGGGGAGAACTGTGATGTTTCACTGAATATGCCACATCTTGTCAAGGATTTAAGTGGGAAATTTACATATACTGGGACCATGAAAAAGATAAAATCTAACACAAGCTTTATGAAGCTCAAATCTGCATGGCTGGATTCAGAATCTTGTGAGGAAATAAAACCCAAATTGAGCTTTATAAATTCAAAAGGAGTTTCCAGTTCCAAAAGAAGTTTGGCATGTGAAAGAAGTCCAACTGCAAATGCCAAAGGAAACTCTTCGAAACCTGTCTCTAGTTGTGGCTGTTTAGAAAGTAGTTCAGTCTTTATGGTGGATGCGGCAAATGAAAAAAATACACCTAGTATGGTTACATCTGAAAGTAGTCTGCTAGGACAGCAAAACATAATTGAGGTATCAAAGCGAGCATTTGGCCATTCAACTGGGCTTTTATCTACTGTTAGATTTACACTTAGGAAAAGTTGGTTACAAGACAAGCTTCAAGGGTAGAGACTGATAATGATAGGAGTCAGTCTACAAGGGGGATTAATAGTCACAAAAGGCCGTCAATGATAGAGATTAATAGTTGTAGGAGGGAATCAGGAGACCATAAGTCTTCTTCCGGCAAGTCCAGTGTGGGTTCGTCTTCACTCCCTGGTTGTGATGTTAAGAGCTCAACATTTATATCAAGGAAGAAAGAAGGATGGCAAAAATGTGGTGAGGATGACTGAAGTGCCAAGGAACAGGGTGAAAGTTTCCAATGCGTTGAAGGTATCCAGTATTCAGAATAACAAAGGAGCCGTGGACTCTAGAAGGGAAAATACAATTACAAACACAAAATCAACTGACAAGGAAACTGCAAAGTTAAAGATGAGAATTTTTAGAAACTGAAAGTACTTGTGGAAAAAATTTTCATATACAAGCCAAGTAATTTGTTGTATGCAATTTCAAAATCATTGGTTAATTCATGAATATCCTGAATATTGAGAATAACTCTCAATTGTTTGCACTTTTGAAAAGCTGCATATGTTGGCTACGTAAACACCATAGGCAGGAACAATTGTTTGAAGTTCTAAATTTGCAGGTACAATCTAACATTTGTGGCGCTAAATATTCACTGCCACTTGGCTTCAATAAACAGAACTCCTGTGCTGGTGCTACTAAATGTAAGGAGAAAGTGGGATTTGGTGGACTTAACAGATTAGTTGGTGGTGGGAAAGAGAATGAGATGGGGAAAAAGTCTAACAATAAGAAACGCAGTGGCAGAGAGAATACTAGTGTAGTTGTTGACAGGAGTCAAAACCTGAGACAACAAAATGTACCACAGAGAAGTGTCACAAGGGTTTTGGCGGGTCAAAAGGTACCGTCTTAATTGTTAATGATGTGGTTTAGGTTCTATAACTAGTGGGTTTTCTGGAGATCCAGTAACTCTTTTTTTTTTTTTTTTTTTACTCTAATTTGAAGTCCAGTACTAAGTCACGAATGTGTGAAGGTGCCTTACTCAATTTGAAGTCCAGTACTAACTCAATTTTCTACTAGGGAATATTTTGTTGCACTCATAGCTGCAATCTGCAGGACAACATTGCATGGCACGGAACTTTCGTTCGTTAAGCTTTCCTTGGTTATTTAGGATTTTTGTAAAAGATAAAATTCTCACTAAATTGCTGTTGATAGATTGAAATTTCCAAGTGTTTCAGTTGGTTCTATCTGGCTATTTAAATGGACTTTGGTTGAATAGTATTTGAAATATATCCATTTTTTTTTCCTACCATTACAATTAAGAATCGTCCCAGCATTGGAAAAATATTCTTTTTGTTTTTGAGTAGGATGTGACAATTTTGAAAATTCGGTTTTGTCATTTGTATAAAATATAAAAGAAACTTCATGATTGGTGGTCTTATTTACTATGATTTGCTCTTGCAAAACCTTCAAAAAATACGATCTTTGCTTGCTGTTAATGTTGCCCTATGATGGAAGAGTTAAATATGTGCTTGACTATGTTTTGGGATATACTATATTCTCGGTGTATTGGCTTTAAGATCTTGTCTCCTTAGAAAAGTTTAAAACTTCTGAATCGCGTCCTGGTTTATGAACTTTTGAGCAGGGAAAAATCAGTGATCCATGTGAAGGAAGAAATTCATTGCAGGTGAATCAGAGATTCCACGAAAGCTGAAGTAGAGCAACAAAATGTCTGTATATATAATATGAACTTACGCATTTTTTTTTTTTTCTATAAAAGTGCTAATATGAACATGGAGGCAACTCCAATATGCCCATTTTTGGAAACGGATTATTTTATCGTCATTTCATTTGTCTTCGTCTTTAACTTATTAGACTAGTCTAACTTTTTTCATTATTTCTCTTCCTGGTGCCAAGTAGATACACTCAGAAATTCACTTTGCTTAGATTGTTTTAATTTAGTTTGATCCCAAGATTGGTGCTTTAAAACATAATTTTAGATTGTTTTATCATAGTTTGATCTCATGCTTGGTCATCAACCATCCTGATCTTAAAATAACCAAGTAATTTCATTTATAGTTAATTAAAGAGTATACATGTCATATCACGTTGCCTCTTTTAAAATTTGATTCTCAAATCTTTTTTTGCTTATTTATTTATTTATCTTATATCTGCGTGTTTATGAAGAATAGCCATTTTAAGATTTTTCAGCGAAAATTGGCAGAAGACGGGTTTCACCTTACTTTCAGATAACCACCTTAAACCTTAATTTGTAGTCCATTTTGAAATTCTATGATGATCATTCAAAATCAATACGAAGTAGCAATGTACTACAGGTATTGACAACCTCAATGCATGAAATACATCCGAGTAAATTTCCTCTACAAAAACTCATTTTCTCCGTTGTGTAATAAAACGTATTGGACAACGGGCACAGGCATACACTAAAATAAGCACAATATAAACAAATGCCGCTTGGAATCAGATACCCACTTCATTATGCATGAAATCTGTCCCAGACCACTGTAAACCTTGCAGTATTCAGAAGGACCTACAAGCAAATGCAGGTTATATGTGCCCCCATTATCTAATTGGAAATAAATCTCTAAATGCAGTGTAAAATTACAAGCAGCAAATGCTGCATTATTTACAACAATATCACTTTGCATAAGTGACAACTTTTGCGAGCATCAGGCACACATTGCTCATATCTTCATTGCATTTTCACTGAACACAAAAGACAAAAGGGGACTACCACGTCTTGATATTTTCATATTTTTCTGGATAACTTTCTCCTCAATGGTTACCTACCTTCTTAAGGCACCATAATTTCTCGTTGCCTACAAAAATGGAACAGCATGGTTATGTAAAGCTACAGAAGTCCAGACAAGCAGCAAAAGGTTTTAATCTACAAAGGAAGGCAAATTTTGGCCACTAATTAATCTTGACAAGCAGTAATAATACTGTAAGATTGGTATGATAACTTATGGACTTGGAATTTGTTAAACCAAGTCAGTTAATGACCACTAGTGAATATGAAACAAGTCTTCAACTTTTTATTAATTTACAAGAATTGTCGTGTTATACCATTCAGAGAAAACTATGCTGTATTCATTTCTCAACGTTCCTTCTATGTTGCATTCATTTCTCAACATTAATTGATGATGCTGAATCAATTTACTAAAGTAGTTTGAAATATTGGATGGGACTTGTGAAAAATATTACAGAACTCTCTATTTGTGTGTCTCGAAAGTCAAAGTGGGAAGAAAACAACAAAGAAGAATAATCTTTAAAAATAGGGAGAGAAGCATGCCAGAAAGACTTTCGAAATTTGAAAATAAAAGTTAATTTGAAATTCCTAATGGGGAAAATCAGTTATTTGATAAATTACTAACCCGAGGCTGGGACTTGTTATATCTCTTTGGAACATCGTTGTCGTCGTCGTCGTCGTCGTCTTTGCTCCTTAACATTCTCTGAAATGAAGAGTTATCTGATTTCCTTCCCCGCTTAGAAGGTGTACCGCCTCTACCTCTTCCCTTTCGAGCAGCTCTTTTGCTTCCTTTGCCTTGGTGGCTTTGATCGTCCTTCAATAAATAGACATATTGGTTCCAAACCAATGAATCAAGATGTTCAGACATAAGTCAACATACCACATCAGCATGATGCAAAACAAACCACAAACTTTGGAGATTACTATACTAACATCAAAGTCATAAATAAACTCAGGATTACAAATGGAAAAGAATATGATCTTTTCAAGGGTTTACTCAACAGGCACTCATTGACACCAGTACATTTTCCACCCCAAATTGTGTGGAAGTAGAAGGATTCCACATGTGAACATATATGTTCAATAGTAGATACCAAAATTAAAATCATAATAGACAATTTTTTAATTGGAAAAGAACTGTATGATCGGTATTTTTGGAGCATTCCTCAGTTTACATCTATCAAGCCCATTCTGTATCCATTTACCCAATTTAAATTCGCTTTGTTTGATTATAACTTCACATCAGGAAAAAAAAATGAGAAAGCAAATATTAAACGAAATCACCAATTCAAATAATCAAGAAGATAGTACATACCGAACTGTCATCAACCTCATTGATTTCATATTTTTTGGCTTCTTCACTAGAGGGAGAAGCTATGTTATCCTCTTCATCTACAAGATTGTGGACTGCAGCTTTTGCAGTAAGTGATGCAGATCTGCACAAAATTAGCAGCATATATTTTAGAGTTTACTACAAGATCTCAATAGCAAGTTATTCTTAGCGGACGATTTCAATGCATCTCTAATCTGGACTGAAACCAACCTCTGAGATTGACGGAATCCCAGAGTTGCATCAAGAGTTGTCTGCTTCAAGTTACCGGATCCTCTGCCTCTACCTCTTCCCCTTCCTCTTGTAGAATTTTTACTTTTATTAAGTTGTGAGGCATCATGAGATGACCCTTTTTGAACCCTGGTGGCAGATTTTGTGCCTGATATCTGTACTGTGTCTTCATCATCACTGAACGTAACAGAAGTTGCAATTCCTGCAGCACTTTTACTCCTGATATCCTATATGAAATAGAAAACAAAAATTTTACTTCATTGAATTACGGTTAATTTTGAGAATCGATATACTAGACTTGAGAGAAAAAGGAAAGAACTGAAGAGTTTCGACAAGAGAAAACAACTTTAAAATTACCTCCAGAGAACTGGATGTGAATTGGCGGGTATCCTTAGATCGAATAGATCTTTCCTTAACACGTTCCTGCAAAGAAAATATCGTCAATGACATATCACTTAGTGGGCAAGGAGATCAAAGATTACATCTTCCTTAACTTCCCATTCTGTGCCAAATCCCAATTATTCAAATTTAGCAAGCTCTGCAAGGTTGTAAAATCTACCATACAACAATGACAATCACAATCTGAAGACAAGACATTGTAAGAATGGTGGACAGAGTAGGAGACAAAAGGTTTGATGAGAGATGTCGCTCTTACTATGTAGCAGATCCTAGTGGATATAATATTTGGAGAACACATGCCAACATAACAGATGGTAGCAAGTAGAAGCAAATAATTTAAGCCAACAAGTTACCAACTTTCCTGAGAGGCCTAACAGGCAGCAACTTTAAAGCATGAATCCTCTACATTATGTGGTAGGTGAAAACATTTTTTATGGGTTAAAAAAAGTATTAGTTAGGCTACATTCTGACAATACTAAACACCATTAGAATTGATTACTTCATAGTAGCAAGGCTATTGAAGATAGAGGCATATAATATAAAATAAAAATCTTGCCTCTAAGCTCTCTCCAACTTTAAGTAATAAATCCTCCTCTTCAAATTTCCTAGCATCAGAATCCTTAGCAATTTTATGCTGCAGAAGAAAACAGAATTAATCATTAGCCTTAGTAAAAGCGAAAGAGCACAAAAAATAACCATCAGCAGCAAAACAAATGTAACCATACAATATTCATAATCACATAACTGTAATGACCTAATCCAAGATTCTTTGATATATTCTTGCAGCAGTGCAGAACATAATACGAAGAACTTACACGTGTTTCTTCAAGATTGTATTGTACACAAGAATAAAAGGCCAGTTTGTCATCCTTGTTAACAAAATTGTGCAATGCTACATCCAAATCGTTGACTGGAATAATCTCCATTTTCTGCAACAAAGCCATTATAATGAGGGGCCGCAATTAAAACAAGTTTTAATTGTTTTGTGTTATAGGTTTGTTAAGTACTAGCTGCCTTTTTCATCTGTTGTTATATAAATCCATCTAATAGAGCAACCACAGAGGAAAACAATGTATTCAACAAGGCCACTACACAAATATGCGTCCAAAACTAGAAATCACACCTACAAGGGTACTTTGATTCAGTTACTTTCTACATAAATCTATAAAACTTTTCAATAGAGATATCTGATGATTTTATGATGTACAATTGATACAGCAAACCTGTAGAAGTTTAACAAAATTAAAAGTACAAATTCAGATGATATATGTCACACTAATCGTGACTGAAAAAATGATAAATACCAGATTGTTTTCAGCGACTAATGCCTCAATGTTTTGTTGATTTAGTTCTTCTGGGCGAAGTTTTTCAGATTCATCAATTTTAGCTACAATGTAACAGAAAGACTATTGTTAAAGCACTAAAAAGCTGAAGAAAGAAATCATTAATATTAAATAAGTAAATAAAAACATGCATGTTTCAATGGACAAGATATACTCATAACATCTCATAGTTAAAAAGTAAAAGCAGGCTCCTGACATATATTATAGTTTATAATGAGCAATCAGAAAAAAGATATCATTGAGATAAAATTAGAAAACATTTATGTTTAAGGGAGCAAGATATATAAATCATTGCATAATTAAAGAGTATCTTTTCCTTTCTTTTTGTTTATAGGAATCATATTTAAAGAGTAAAAGCAGACTAATGACATAAAAAGCTCTACATCCCAACTTCAAGGTGATCTCATTGATTCTCAAAAGCCAAGAGCCTTATAATACTCAAAAAGTAAAAATGAAGTTAACAGCAAAATTTGTCATATACCTCAACTATGGTTTTAAACTTCCAAACTTCTATGTTTCTATATGAAAGATGCACAAACAGATAAACAAGTTCAAAGACTACCAAAATTTATTCACTGATTGATATTTGCACCAGATTCCTAACTGAAAGTTCATTAAAGATTGATCCAAATATTTAGTGAGGATGGCAACTTTTTATATTATCAGGTGTACAAGGTGGAATGTTACCTTCACTTCGACCCCTTTTAGAACTCTTCGAGAATATTAGAATGTCCTGGGGATTTGCAACCTGCAAAAGTTTAAAAATGATCATTTTTGTCACTAGAATTGATACTAAGATAAATAAGCAGTAACTTCCAGTGAATGAAGATTAATAGCTGGGATACCTTTCCCACATATTTCTGACCAAATCTTTGAGGATTTATTGTCATGAATCCAGAGTAGTCCACCTGTCAAAATCAATCAGAGAAATTAAATGGAACGCTACCAGAAAGGGGACGTTTTGATGACACGATAAGAATATCAGTCAGATAAGATTGAGCTCAGAAGAAATATTAACATGGCTATGATTCAAGCCATGCTTCATGGGATATACGAAAAGGACAATATCTACCAGAAGATGATGCTAAGATGGATAAGAGGTTCTAAAAGAGATGAATGCAATTTCTAGAAAACAAAGATATGAAACCGCTAACAGAAATAAGCCGACAATTATAATATAAGGTAATTCAGAAACATGGAAAAGAACAAAAA
>JAWDEX010206605.1:0-11046 GCA_035221805.1 Trichilia hirta
AAATAACAAAGACAGTAAACAAATTTTGTTTCATATACTTGTGAATTCTATTTTACCATAGTTATATTTATATTAATCACTTTATACTTTAAACACATGTTACTTATCAATGCAAAAATATAACTTAATTTTTTTATTTTAATTAAAAAATCTTCCTAACGATTAAACTTGATCAAGAACTTAGCTGAAATCATAAGTAATTAAAAAAAAAAAAATTTAAGTGATATACCTTTTAAATGTTCGATTTTTAAATTTTTTTTCACAAACAAAAGTGACTCAATTAATAATAATTCTTATACACAACATACCTCATAAATTCGTAAGTTTTGGGATAATGTAAGGATCATTTGGTGCTTCCTTTGTAGGACCTATCATGTAATCCCCACAATCATATTTTGCTATCAAATAGGAGATAAGATATAACACACCATATAATCTCCACTGTCATATTTTGTTGTCAAATGGGGGATAATTTCTATCCCCGTCAAATGAGCACACTAAAATAGTTAAATATCTCTTGCATCAAAGTAAAATTTTTTATATGTGATGTTTGCTTCAAACAATTCTTGGGAAATCTAGAAATCTCCTCTCCATATATGATCTACTGCTTATCTTCTAATTCTAAGAATGCCTTCGAATTTATCCATCTTTTAATTCTACTATTACTTTTGAATTTATCAAATAAACAAATAATAAAAATTAAAACATATAGACGTTATTCATTTTATTATTCTATTGATTCACTGAAAAAAAAAAAAAAATTAGGTTTTAGCGATGACAAAAGTTTTAGCGACAAAAAAAAAATATCATCACCATAAGAATGTGAACCTTGTTCACCATATTAATGCATAAGATAATCGCACTTAAATTTTATATAGTTGTATGTATGTACATACTTGATTAATGATCAATGCAACTTAGAGGCTTAATGTTTGATTAAAGACTTTAGTTGGTAAAGGCTTTGTTTAGATTTTAAAGCCTAGGAACTGAAATGAGAATTTTGTTGGCTTTGCTAAGAAGGAATTTGAAACGATGTTTCTATAGTTAAAGTAAGTTGAAACAATACCTTACAATTTTTATTGTCATATAGATATTGACGTCGTCTAAAAATTAAAAGTAAAAAAATAAAAAAATAGAGTTATCATCTATCAAAATAATAGTGGGATAGATTACTTAAAAAAAATTAAATTCTAAATTCAGGGTATTGATTAAACATGGAGAAAGTATTAGGCACCTCACAACTTCAGTAGAAAAACTATTACCATAAATATAATGATCTTGAATTTTGATTTTTTAAATATACCCTCTTTAATATTTTTTTTTAAGAGAAGGGAGAATATTATAAAATATTTCACCTTTTTAATTTTTTAAAAAATATTTACTAATAGAAGAAAGAATATTAAAAATATTTTGACTCTTATTTATTTTATTAAATGAAAATTTTAATCAAGAGAAGAAAAAATATTAAAAATATTTCACCGTCTTAGTTAATTTTTTCATTTTTATTTTTTCATTTTACTTTATTTTTATTTTCATTTACCATTTTATTAAGAGAGGAAAAAATATTAAAATTATTTTTCTATTATAATTTTCTAAAAAATGTTTACTAAGACAAAAAAAAAATATTAAAAATATTCTATTGTCTTAATTTTTTATTAATTGAAGATTTTAATCAAGAGAAAGAAAAATATTAAAAATATTTCGTTGTTTTGATTAATTTTTTTGGGTTTTAATAAAAAAGTATTGTAAATTTTTATTTTATATAAAAAATATAAATTCAACAACTAATTAACATGATTTAAATAACATGTATAACTTCAATAAAAATAAAATAAATATGAAATATTATAAATAAAAATAACATAAATTAAAGAACAAATAAGGGTAAATTGCTTTACTAATATAAATTTAAATAACATAGAAAAGAAAATATTCTCATTTTAATTTAAAGAGCAAATAGGAGTAGACTACTTCACTAACATGTTTAAAAATAAATTATATAAATTTAAATAATATAAGAAACATAATATCCTCACTTTAAATTAAAAAATAAATAGAGGCAAAATAATCTATTAATATACGTAAAAGTAAATTACATAAACTTAAATAACACAGGAAATATAATATCTTCACTTTAAATTAAAAACAAATAGAGACAAAATACTCTATTAACATGCGTAAAAGTAAAATACATAAATTTAAATAATATAGAGAACAAAATATTTCTATTTTAAATTAAAAAATAGGGTAAAATACAAATTTAACATATGTAAAAGTAAATTGAATAAATTTAAATAAAATAGGGAACAAAATATTCCCACTTTAAATTAAAAATAAATAGGAACAAGATACTCTACTAATATACATAAAAGTAAAATGCACAAATTTAAATAATATAAGAAATAAAATATTTCCAATTTAAATTAAAGAAGAAGTAGGGGCAAAATACCCCATTTAAACAAATATATGAATAAATAGAATATTTAATACAGCCAAACTATATTAAAGTAAAAATAAAGAGATAGGAGATCTAAACAGCATAACATTAAAAAATATATAATTAAATAAAATTTAATAAATTATTACTATTAAAAAAAGATTACATATTTAAAGAGATAAAAGAGAAATTATAACTTTCCTTTTCTTCTTCTTTTTTTCTCTTTTTTCTTGCCTATTTTTCTTTCAAAGTTTTTCTTACACTTTCTCTCATTTCTAACTTAATCCCTATAGAAAAAAATATCTCGATATTTATAAGCAAATTTTGGGGACTAATTGTCAATAATGGCTGCTAAGTATTTGATATATTAAATGAATTTATTGATAATTTTGATTAATTATGTACCTAACCTTGAAAATTTTGCTCAAATCATATATATCTAATAATTGACTTAAAATTTTAGAGTCAAATTTGTTAAAATTTGCTTGCCACTTGAAATAAGGTTGGGCTAAACTATAAGAGTAAATAGGCTTGCAAAATAGCTTTAAAAATCTAAATTATAATCCAAACTTATGGCTAGTCTAAATATTGTAGCCTATTGAGTTATCTTTTCACATTCATTTGTATCAAATAAATTTGAAATTTCTATTAAAAGTTATGGGCAAAATATTGAAGTAAGATTGGGCTAAACTATAATAGCAAATAAAATTATGAAATGACTTCAAAAATCTAAATTAGAATTCAAACCAATGGTTAGTTCAAATGTGAAAGTTTTAGACCATTTAATTTGCTTTCTACAGAATCAAGAATCATCTTAATAGCTCTTTTAGTTGAAAAGTTATATCCCTTTTACAAAACTCATATCGAAAGAGAAATTAAATAGCAATTACTAATAAAGCTAATTTTAAATCTAAAATTATAGATACACTTAAATTGTAATATTTTACCATACTAAGAGTGTAATAAATTTAACTTTACTAAACATACACTTTTAAATAATGATGACCCGTAACTGACTTATTATTAGAAATAATAATCTTTAGTAACAATTTAAAACAAAAATTTTCAAATAAATCACTTATTATTTTATTTCTCTTTGATATTTTTAAATAAGTAAATTTTCTAATAAAAAAAATTTAAAGCATGAGTTACAAACTCTTTAGAAAAGAAATTCATAAACTTTTCCTTAAGTATAAAATAGCATATTAATTATAGAGCTTAATTGGCCAAAATTATTCTAATTATTTCATAAGAATTAATATTCTTTAGACTTTAAAAATTAGATCTTTAACCTAGTTTATCAACCAATAACTACAGATCAATTGGCCTTAGGACATTAGGTGTCAAGACACCCCTACAAGTTTTTCCAAGTTATAAATGCTTATTATCACAACTTTTTTAAAATATAAGAATTATTTTATATAATTAAGAATGCCACTTAGGCATAGTTTATTCCTAACTCTTAGCAATGACACTTGTATTTCAAGCAGCTTAATACAGTCATTAAGCTTCAAGTTTTTCATTTCCCTTACTTTAAGGAAGCTTTATCCAGGATAAGTTGTTGGGGTCATTCAAGCCAAGCTTATATAAGAAGCCTTAGGCTGTGCAGCTATCTTAAGACTTACATTTGCCCTTTAGTGAACTTTCTTTCATCAACATTTTTCTTAAGTAGGCTGTTGAAAGCTACCATTGAGAATTTCTCCTCATCAAGTAAGATACATCTCGAAAAAAAAGGCTTTAGTGTCACATTTAAGGCTCTAATAAGGTACAAATCTAATCTAAATTATAGGGCCTTTACTTTTTATATTTAGTTCTTATTTTCATGATTGCAACTCTAGTAGGTAAGGGTATTACTACCAATAGTATAGCTAGTGGTTGGATCTTGTGTTGATATTTTTTTAGGTGAGCCACTAATGGGATTAGTATGGTCATACATACCTATCATCGGTAGCTATAGCATAGTTTTTCATAAAACGACTGCTATCACTAATAAGATTCTCTAGTATTGGAACTCCTAGTATAATTGGTATTTCTATTACATCCTAGCATAGGCTCCCAGAGCTAATCAAAGGATTGACAAGTTTGACTTCCACTCTTTGCCCCACTGATTGTTATGGATCTTTTAATTCAAGGCTTGGCTAGCTTAGTTAAGCTTAAAATATGAAGATGTTAAAGGTGAGATACATTTTTCTGATTGATAAAAAGAAATTAAACCTAGGGTTTACTCGAAGTGAGTTATATATGGTGTTGATTGACTAAGCTATTTTCATTTTCTTCTTTATAAAGTATAATATCACACCTTATACTAAAAGAACCTGAGATATGATTCCATGCATAAATCACTCAAATGAGATGGCCCTGCTTCTACCTTTCTTGCTATCCTTTCTTGCCTGCCATTAAATGAAATTTAATTACAGTTACTAATGGTTGGTGAAAGTGAAATAGGAAACCTCAAGCTACCATACATGACTAGAACTGAAGGAAGATCTCTCACATCTATAAGTGAGCAATGGAAACTACATGTCAACGGGTGGCAAATAATTAAAATTGGACAACCTCACCCTATAGTGAATGTAGTCAAAAGGACAAATCGATTATTGTATGATCAAGTGTGAGCACATGATTGACTGTTAAGGTAGGACTTTTAACAAATAGAGTTGATCAATAAGTTCAGACTATTTTCTGTCAATTTGACTGTCCGAAGATTGTATCATTTCTATTATCAAATCTAATGTCTTAAATCATTTGATATAAGGGCTTCACTTCAAAGAGGCATAGGAATAATGTCCCAAAACTAAAGATAAGACTAAAATCTATCATATGAGATAAAAGAATAGAAAGAAGGGTTCCAAACAAGCAAGAAAGGGTTTAATGAACACTTTAGAGCAAAGGATGAGTGGTTTTCGAAAAATTTTCTTTTTCTATTTTAATTATGAGTCTTATTCTATATAGTTAAGTATGCCACTAGAGTATAGCACATCCCTATCCCTTACCAATAATACTTGTATTTAATTTTGAATTTTTTTTAGTGCAACACTTTTTTTATATAACTAAGTATGCCACTGGAGTATTGCTCATCTCTAACCCTTACCAACAATACTTGTATTTAATTTTCAAGTTTTTTTAATGCAATACTTTTTTTATATAGCTAAGTATGCTACTGGAATATAATTTATCCATATCCCTTACCAATAAGACTTATATTTGATTTTTTTCTCTTTTTTTTTTTATCAATGTTCTTAAATATTATTCCTAATTTTAAATGCAACCTATAATTATATGTTAAAGTGTGTATGTGATAAGAATAGTTCATAAATCTCTTGTATAATATGTTTATGAGAAAATAATTAACAATGTGAAAATTCATAAATTTGAATAACTTAAATACAAGTGAAATACCAAGACCTTACTATGAATTTTAAAATTAAATATAAATGATAATAGTATTATCAGGATCATAAAAGGGAGAAGAAATGATCTTTTACTTGACTATCTACACAAAAATTGAATGCATGTCTTTTTTTTTTTTACAACATAATAAAACACACTTTAACACACATAAATGCATAACTATATTTATAATTTTAACATTATTTAACATCAACTATCTCTAACCCATCTAATATAAGATATTGCTCTTAATGTTTTAGTATAGAAAAGTAAAGTATAGTAGGTATTATCTGAAATAAAATTTACATAAAGAAAACCTATAACAAACTAAATAAAAATATCAAATTATCATTCAAACCACAAGAAAGAAAAGTTACGAATAGAACATCAGATCTAGTTTGTACCTTTTGTTACTTTTCATTAACTAATCTACTAGGCTCCCTCGAGTTAGGTTCATAGATAAAAGTTTGTAATTTATTAATTAATTGCTTAGGGATTAAAGTACAAACAAAGATCTATCATATTAAGTGCAAGATAAATTATTTTTTCACAGTTCATCAAAAAAAGATAATAAATAATTAAAAAACTATTAAAAACAACAAATCTATGAATTTTGGGTGACTATTCAGTTAATCCTAAGAAGTAACTTAAAAAATTCTTCTAAAGTATCAAAACTGCCTGGTAGGCATATAAAAATATCAGAGTTATAAATCATTCTTGCAATGTGTTTATATATAGAAGACACCTTTAACTCCTTACCAATTATTCTTTCAATATGATTTCTTGTAGTTAAAAGTGTAAAAATAATACCAAGCATTTGACTATGTCCTAAATATGCTATTGTTGATAAACATCCTATTAGTCTAAGGCTACCTCCCCTATAAATCAAATAAACTTTTTTCTTAGTTAAAACCTAATCTAGATTACTAGCATTATTTATAAATTCTTTGTATTTTCTTAGAGTAATTCTATAAAAGATGAAAATATTTTAAATTTAACGAGTTGATATCTTTTTTATTTTATCTAAACTTAGCTTTGTAAATAAAAAAGAATAATGCATATTTATACTATAGAGAATAACTAAAACAACAGCAGCTTTGCAAGTAAAAAATAATAACATATATTTATATAGTAAAAGAAAAAATAATAATAACACCTATATTAATAATCTAACTATTAACAAACGATTTAAATAAAGTAATAAAAAGAAAATAGTAATAATAAACACACATATATACAATAATTTGCATATTATTTAATTTTACACTCAAAAATGTCTTGAATATCCTTTATAGGTCAAAGATAGGCTTTCCTTCAATTTCTTTAAAAATTAACAAATAAGGTGATTTATAATAAGATTTTTAATATTGTAATGCTCATACTTATTTCAAAACAGTTTCCATAATTTAATAAGCTTGCATTATATTAATCTATAAGAATGCATCTCAAGAGTCAATAGAATATTATTCAAAGACTCTTTACTCAGTTTATTTTTAATAAATTAAATTTTATCCTCATAATTATTGAAAATCATTTTCAAAGAGAGACATTACTTATTATAATTCCATCTCGTATATTTATGACAAACTTACAATATTTTTACAGGCCTTTTTTTAGATTAAGAACATTTACAACATATGAGAGACAAAAGCTTTAGGAGATTATCCACCTAATCTAACTTTTTCTTTAATCAATCATCTTATGTCTTAAGGGATACTATTATAAATAAGTGTTCTTAACATTGTCACTCCAATTTTATAAACTTTTACTAAACTATTTACAAAAAAAAGAAGAAAACTACTCATGTAATTTTAATAAAATTTCAACTATTTTTGAAAATACAAGAAAAGATACAAAATTTAATTATTTTGAAAACTAAAAGTCAAATTAAAATCTCATAAATTATTGTTATGTACCACTTAACCAAGAATAACAACTATCCTACAAAAACAAACAAACAAATAATCATTAATATGATAAATTAGAACTCTTTCTATTTTAACTTAATACTATAAATAATGATATATTCTTAGAGCATAGAAAAAGGTAAAATAACAGTAAAATCCATACAAACTAGCTTGGTTATTAAATATAAAAGTTAAAAAATAGTAAATTACTAAGTTTATAAGAATTAATTTAATGGTTTGTCAAACTAGTTTAAAAATAAAAATGCATATTATTACCAAGATCTGATGAATCAAGTTAGGATACAAATTCATCAAATAAATTGTCAAATAATTTAAAATTTAAACCAAATATCACAGTCATAAATTTGACACCTTGAATTTTGTTAACAAAGTATAGATAAGATTTATAATTTATTAATAAGACAAAATGGATTATAAAAGTCGAAAAGTGCAAAATTAGAAGGAAAAATTGACTTGAAGGTAATGTTTGAATTCTGCTCTAATGTAATAACCGGATTTTGTTCTCTATAAATTTAATCCACAAAGCTCGAGGTGCCGAATTTGTGATAATAATATGATATTTAATTTTTAAATTATTTTGTTAAAATTATTTGATAAATTTTTATCTTAGCTCGATGCGCTGAATTTTGATAATGACATGTATATATATTATTTTAAACTAATCACTAGGGTAATTCTAACAAACTCATAAATAATATAGGTGTTTACTATTTTATTTTTGACCTTTTTGTTTAATGGTTGACCTAGCCTACATAGTTATTATTATTATTTTACCTTTTTTTACTATAACAATATGTAATCATTTTTTTTGTAAAATTAAATTGAAAGAGTTTTAACTATTAAAAATCATATTAATAATTATTTGTTTGCTTTGTAAGATAGTTTTGTTGCTCTTGGATAAGTGGCTAATAACCTAATCTGTGGCATTTTAGTTCAACACAGATAAGTATAGATGAAATTTTACTAAAATTACGTAAGCAATTGTTTGCTCTTCCTATAAATAGTTTAGTAAAAGTATATAAAATTAGAAAGATAGTGTTAAAGATACTTATGGACAATAGCATCCCTTAAGACATAAGATAGTTAATTAAAGCAAAAATTTGACTAGGTGGACAAACTCTTAATCTCTTCGTTACTCACATGCTAGGTTTAAATAAGATTTCTTACTTTAAAAAATGACGAGCAAAAAGATTACGAGTTTATCATAGGTGTGTAAGATGGAATTGTAATAAGCGATGCCACTCTTTAGGATATCTTTCTAATAATCGTGAGGATAAAATTCAATTCATTAGGAATAGACTGAGTAAGGAGTATTTAGATAATATTCTATTGACTCTTGAGACGCATTCTTATGGATTAGTCTAATCTGAGTTTTTAAAATTATAAAAACTATTTCAAAATGAGCACGAGTGTTATAGTATTGAAAATCTTATTGTAAATGACCTTGTTTATTAATTTTTAAGAAAAATGGAGGGAAAGTCTATCTCTGATCCATACAAAATGTTAAAGCCATTTTTAGAGAAAGATATTAGCCTGGTTACTGTATATGTGTGTGTGTGTGTGTGTGTGTGTGTGTATATTTATATATATATATTATCACTGTTCTTTTTTTGTTATTTTATTATTTATATCCTAATTATATAAATGTCATTATTGTTTTATATTTTACTTATTTTTACTTGTACAGTGATTATTATTTTATCTATAAATATGCATCATTATTTTCAATTGAAGAGTCAAGTCTAGTTAGAAATAGAAAAAAATGTTAATATGTTAAATTTGAAATATTTGTGTCTTTTGTGAAACAAGTCCGAGAAAATATAAAAAAATTTAAATAGTACTAGTAATCTGGGTTAGGTTTTAGCTGAGAGAAAGATTTATTTAGCCTATAAAAGAGGTAGCTTAAGGTTAATAGGATGTGTGTCGACAATAGCATATTTAGGATGCAGTCAAGTGCTTGGTGTTATTTTTACACCTTTAACTACAAGAAATTTCTTCGAAAAGACAGTGGGTGATGAGTTAAAGGCGTCTTCTATGCATGAATATATTGTAAGAATGATATGTAACTCTGATGCCTTTATATGCCTTCTAGGTAATTTTGATACTTTAGAAGAATTTTTTCAAGTTGCCTTATAGGATCAATTGAATATTCACCAAAAACTCATTGGTTTGTTAAATGTTACTAATTTTTTTAATCCTTTATTATTTTTTCTAGATTAAGCTGTGAAAGAATAATTTATCTAGCATTTAACATGTTAGATCTTAGTCTGTGCCTCAAATCTTAAGCAATTGATTAATCAATCACAATATTTTATTTATAAGCCAGATCCAAAGGTAGCTCAGATAGATTGGTCAGTAAAAAGTAACAAAAAATAAAAAATAGATCTGATACTCTGTCTTTAACTTTTCTTTCTTATAGTTTATCATAGATTTTTCTTATGTAAAATTCTATCTTAGGTAATATTTTTTATATTTTTTCTTCTTATAGTAAAACACTAAAATAATGTCTTATAATAAAAAAGGTAAAGATTATTAAATATTAAATGATGTTAGAATTATAAATATTATTATGTGTTTATGTGTGTTAAAGTATGTTTATTATATTGTAAAAAAGAAACAAGCATCCGATTTATATATAGATGGCTAAGTAAGGGGTCATTTCTTCTCTTTCTGAGTTTTGAAACCCATCCTAATAATGTTAAATTTATAATAAGGTCTTATTATTTGCTTCTATTTGAGTTATTTAAATTTCATAAATTCTCATATTATTATTTGTTTCTTTATAAACTTATTATACAAGAGTTTTATGAATCATTCTTATCACACACATACTTTGGCGCATGATTGTAGGTTACAAGTAGAGAATTTTATATAATTTATTTTAATGATTTTATCAAAAATAATATCTAAGGGCATCGATAAAAAAAAGGAAAGAGAAAAAAAAATTTTTAATGTAAGCCTTGTTGGTAAAGGCTAGGGATGAGCTGTACCTTAGTGGCATACTTAACTATGTAGAACAAGTCTTGTATTCAAAAAGAAAAAAAATTTAAATACAAGTATTATTAGTAAGGGCTAGGAATAAGCTGTACCCCAGTGTCATACTTAACTATATAAAGCAAGACTTGTGTTTAAAAGAAAAAAAATTAAATATAAGTATTATTAGTAAGGGTTAAGGATGAGCTGTGCCCTAGTGTCATTCTTAATTATGTGGAATAATTCTTGTATTTATAATAATAATAATAATAATAATAATAATAATAATAATAATAATAATAATAATAATAATAATAA